>WUAW01003323.1:893-16859 GCA_017165845.1 Thaumetopoea pityocampa | reverse complement strand
CCAGGATCTTCTTAAGCAAGCTTATGGAGATGAAGTTTTGTCCAGAGCGCGGATTCACGCATGGCACAAGGCGTTCAAAGATGGTCGGGAGGACCTCGAAGACGAACAACGCTCAGGGAGGCCGTTGACGTCGAAAACGGACGAAGACGTCGACAGAGTGCGCGAATTTTTGAACATTGACCGGCGTTCAAGCCTCCGTGAGATCAGTGAAGAGTTAAATTTAACGCATTACAACGTGCAACAAATTGACGGAAACACTAGCCATGCGCAAAGTGTGCGCGAAAATGGTCCCTAAGGTTTTGACCGACGAGCAAAAGGAATCACGTGTGCGAATCTCGGAAACTGCTGGAAAGTGACGGGCAGGAAAACATTTTAGATGAAATGATCACGGGTGATGAAACATGGTGCTTCGAATACGACCCCGAAACCAAGGCCCAGAGTGCGGAGTGGCACACAAGCACGTCACCTCGCCCCAAGAAGGCACGCATGTCGAAATCAAAAGTTAAAACAATGCTTATTGTGTTTTTTGACTGTCGAGGAATTGTGCACAAAGAATTTGTACCACCTGGGACGACTGTGAACGCAGCTTTTTACAAAGAAGTGCTGGTTCGGCTCCGCAATCGGGTCGCTCGGTGTCGGCCGCAGCTTGTTGGCGAGTGGGTGCTTCACCACGACAACGCACCTGCACACACAGCGTTCCTCTGCACCTCTTACCTGGGCAAAAAGGGCATCGCAGTTTATCGGCATAAACAAGAGATTTGACGTGCCCCCACAAAAAATAGTCCAACGGCGTCAAATCGCACGATCTAGGCGGCCAATTCACTGGTCCAAAACGAGAGATGGATTGCTCACCAAATTCATTGCGCAATAGGTCCATCGTTTCATGTGCTATGTGGCATGTGGCACTGTCTTGTTGAAACCACATGTCAACTAGACTCAGCTCGTATATTTTGGGCAATAAAAAGTTGGAAATCATTGCACGATAGTGGTCACCATTGACAGTAACGTTGTTCTCATCGTCCCAACGATTCCTCTGGACCACAAACCGCACCACACAGTGCATTTTTCGGAATGCATTAGCAGCTCTTGTATTGCTTGTGGCTGCTCATCGGACCAAATACGGCAATTTTGCTTATTAACGTATGCGTTCAACCAAAAATGTGCTTCATCGCTGAAGACAATTTTTCGATAAAAAAGCGGATCTTCCTCCAACTTTTCTAAGGCCCATTTACCGAAAACACGACGCTGTGGCAGATTGTCCGGCTTCAGTTCTTGAACGAGCTGTATTGTATACGCCTTCAAACTAAGATCCTTGCGTAAAATCTTCCACGTAGTGGAATAACACAATCCCAGTTGGTGCGAACGACGACGAATAGACAAACCAGGATCTCCAGCAACACTGGCGGCTACAACACCAATATTTTCTTTACACACTCTACGCACACGAGTGGGTGGTTTGAATCCAATAACATGAAATTGGTGCGAAATTTGGTCACTATGACTTGAATAGCCTGCTCGGTAGGGCGATTATGACGACCATAAAATGGTCGAAGTGCGCGAAACACATTTTTTACAGAGCACTGATTTTCATAATAAAATTCAATGATTTGTAAGCGTTGTTCGTTTGTAAGTCTTTCCATGATGAAATGGCAATGCAAACTGAACAACTATGACTTTGACACATGACGTGATCTGCCAGAGCGCTGAAAAACCAAACAGCAAAATAATCACCCGTTATAATACTAAATAATTCAGCACAATAATAACAAGCTGTCTATTGTCTACCTATAAAGCAAGTTTACAAATTACAATTTATTTTAATTTTAAATAACACATAATCACAACATTGATATTTCAAAACAAATATCATTTTTATCGATGCTTTAACGGTACAAGTTTGCGGCAGCCAGTTTCAGAATTTCATTATTTTCGGCCGGTACTCAGTGTTACAAATGGACAAAAATTACCGCTCGCGAATGTGTTAAGAGGTTCTTACTCAATTGTAACTAGTCTAACCAGCGGTTTCGACGCGCAGAAAATTACTTTTGATTTGGCTAAAGCATGTTCAAACTAATATTACGTTGATCCCGAGATTTCTTAGACGATATTTCCATCGAGTGCTCGACACATTCTTTTTTTATTGAAATAATTTTGTAATTTAGAGCATCATATACTTATTTCAATATGAT
This sequence comes from Thaumetopoea pityocampa, assembly GCA_017165845.1. Taxonomy (NCBI): domain Eukaryota; kingdom Metazoa; phylum Arthropoda; class Insecta; order Lepidoptera; family Notodontidae; genus Thaumetopoea; species Thaumetopoea pityocampa. The sequence goes on along the minus strand of WUAW01003323.1, from coordinate 14,670 downwards.
AGAGTTATAACTACTATAATATAATACAGACTATGTTTATGTAACACGATAAACTGGACACTTATGATAAAGTATGCACACCAGAGGTACGCCAACGCGTTCGGACACTCAATTACTTTCCAATTACATTAACTCTGCAATGACAGGCAACAGTAGACAACTTACTCTTCAGGTGTCACACCACATCTACATTACAATGGGAATACTCAGTAGAACTCGGAATATCATAACCTGTGCCAAATCTTCTGTAGATGTCTATGGGTGATGGGAGATAGGTACTTGCCATCGGGCGTGCTGTTTGTTTAATACATCCAAAATATAAAATTCTAAATCAATAAGCCTGCGGGACTTCACCTAGGCATGGTCGCAATAAGCCTGTAGGAACTTTCGTCTAGTCAAAGTGGTAATCGACGGATAGACATCGAAATTCCCAAGAAGAAAAAATCCACCAGTATTTTATTATCTTGTGAAAATTATATAGTTACGTAGTTACGTCAGACAGAGCTTGATGAGATTAGATCACTTTACCTTTCCTTTAAAAGGGAAAACTTAATAAAAAGTTTGTGATGATAGACTTGTTTAATTTGACGTAAATTATTGTTATAATAGTTAAGTTTCGCTGCCACCAAACAGATTCGGCATTGTCGAGCGCTTTGTGCCATTTTGATTGTTACATAAATGCAAGCATAAGAGCAGTTTGAGTGTTTATTAAATATATATAAATTAATATTTTAATTATATATTATTAATAATAATGACGACTTTTCTCGAATCCGAGTGGTTGAAATACAGCACGCATAGGAGCCATGCACTCGAATTTGAAATATTAGATGCACGACGACACTTCGCGCGAATCCGAGTGGGCAGCACCGTTGCAACGGCACCGCCCCACTCCAATCCGAGTAACAAGCAATGAATATGTTAAAGACCTTTCTAAAAATCTCCTTATTTTTCTTTTTTATACATTGCTCATCATCTAACCGTATTCTTTCCAAGTTATTCCAGCCGTTTGAACATGATCGAGTGACTAACATCTGAACTCCAACATTAGTAATATTAGTGAGATTAAAAGTTGTTTATACAACTATTGCATAATGATGGGTATTAAAATATGAGTGTAGGTGTAAAAGACGAGCCAAGCAGGCAGCAATGAGTTCCATAATAAATTAATATTTAAATACCCAATTATGTGCAATTGCATACAAAATCATCGCATGCTTTGCCACAACCAGTGCTGTAGTAACTCACTTGCACACATGAAGAGTAATTTATATATTATGTACATTAAGCATTGTGTCCATGCCATAAGAATGAAAATTTTAATGTACCTGATAATCTTAAGAGTATTTATTAGCACATTTTAAGGCAGTAATGTACCGATGTACGCGAAAAGTATTTTTTCAAAAAATCTTTGTGTTTACAAAGATTACCAAGATTTGTGTTTACTTTTAATATTGTTTCCTCGATTTTTTCAATAACAGGCAACAATGCAGGCTAAGTTTTTCCCTTATTTAATTAGGTATTTCCCTAGGAACCTCTTTGATACAATTTTTTAAATGAGTTTTATTTTTCATTAAATGTCACTTGACGTTTTCCATTAAATGTCACTTGATTTTTGAAATGTCACTTGACTTTTTTCATTAAATGTCATTTTACGATGATGTGTGATTATGGGGATGACTTCAGACAGTAGTCGGTCATTTTTACCAGCCGTATAACAGTTACGTCTCCTGCAATAACAGGAGAACTTGGGGCGGGATAATGCTAGGATGATACATCTTAGGTATTAATTAAAAAAAAATATGCATCTTCATACAAATATGAAAGAATAAGTTCCCGTAGTTTCAGAACAAAGTAGATACACTAACCGATCCTATTATGTTTACCCCTGTACGCATAGCAAGCCATTTACAACTCCAACACATTTCACTAGTTCATATATTTTTATACACATTTTATTTTGAGCACTATATGTACAAAATTACACTTTAAAAATCAAAATGACGTCGCCAATACATCAATTAGGGGTGCTTAGGCGCTCAAAATTCGTCATATGTACTAATTTGTCACAATTCAGTTACCTATGCAGTAATATAAAATACTTTTTATAAAAGTAAATTATGTAAAATAATAAATATGTACACTAACAAATTGGTTTCCAACTTGCGTCGGTTCAGGATGCTACGTATGGTAGTGATTCACTAATAAACTTATTAACTACTTACACTTATTTAAATTTCATTTTCGTAATAATTCCCTTCCAAACTCTTAAAGGTTTCTCTCTCACATAATCGCGTAACGCATCCTCGAGATCAGGAGAAAAATTAGTCATCTTCCGTGACATCAGCGCTCTCGTAATATCATTCTTATTGTGTTTGGTCATACACAACAAACTGGTGATGACTGCTTCTTCTAAACCTTTCGAAGCTGTAATAGAAAATTGCTTTATTATTGATGTCTGCAAATAGAAATCATATGAATCGATTGGTCTCAAAAACCACTTAAACTGAAATAAGTAACGCAAAGATATGTATTATACTATAACTATTGATTCATGAAATGACACAAACTAATATAGTTGTGTAATTCCTCTAATTAATTACAGTCCCGATAATATTAAAAGATGTGATAGCTCATCAGTATTGAAAGCAGTTAGTGATATTCACAAAGTTACGTATTATTCAGAGCAATGGGTGATAAAATATTTTTTATAATATGCGAGTATACAAGAAACTCTTTTTTGTCAGATGGCTTCAATATTATTATTATTAAAACTTCATACACTAATCGTATATGGTCGGTCGGCCTTAATGCTTAGGGTATTCTCTACCATTGTTTTGTTGTTTATTATTAAATATTTATTATTATTATTATTATTATTGACTATCAGAAAAATCTCGACGCAGAGTAGTCAGATTTAAGCTCAAGACAAAATTATAGTGAATGCGCAGATAAACTAAATAAATACTCGCCTTTGTACATTTATTTTTAATAACCATATTTTTGTGATTTGTACAATAAAGAATTAAAGAAATAGAACCAAACTAAATAAAAGCCGAATTCAGCTGTGGATCACGAGAACAATTGTCGTTTACATTTACAAGTACACTTACGATTTTTCTTCCATATATCCATAAGCTGATTTATAGCAACTTCACAGTGCACTTTCATATCAGCCGAATATGGTTTCATCAGTGGCCCAATCAAAGACACGCAGAACTCTTTCACATTGTCTGGAACATCATTCTTATATATCATGGGTTGCAACATGTTCGTGATGATCTGGTTTTGACACCATTTAAACCCGTGACGTTTGGCAAGAATTATTATAGCCAAACGCAACATTTTCTTCTCTATTGGTATATCTGAAAAAAAAAACCCCAAATAAGTTAGTGTTATTACAGTGTATGATTTCAAATAAATTTGTATAAGTTCCTCTGCAAAGTCAGTCAACTATAAAAAATCCTTAATCTCCTTCCAATAAAAAAATACTTGGCAGACACCTTACAGAAGTTGCCTGACAAGTATGATGAGTAAGGATATTTTAGTATAATCTCAACTAATATAAATGTTAGTTGAATTACACTATCTTGGTGATCACTATCTGGTATACTTCTCAATAGTCAAATCGTAAAAGAAAAGACACGACTATCATTTCAATATCTGTAGGCAAAAAATACCAAGCTCTTCAGGCATAGAGTCAAGCGATTGTCTATTATATTTTATATGAAAAATTAAAGGAATATGTGTTTAAGGGCATCCTGCTGATCAACTGACAGCTGACGCCATACTACAGAGGCAAAGGTGATGGCGGCGATTGGCTAGAGCGGAAACACGGTTCGTTTTCGTACAAGATCCTAATTAAGCATGGATATTTTGGCAATTACCTACACAAAAATTCTTATTGGGGAACCAATTTTAAAATCTGCTGCAGGATTTTATAGTAATATAAGTTGACAGAAGTTTTTCAACTTTCAATCGAAATTCGTAAAGTTTCCGTATTCAAATTATAAATTTTATTAAAAATAATCAGAATCCGAAAAAAATTTACTCGGTCCTCAGATACTGTTGATGTGTGTAGTACATAAGGAAAATCTCTATAAATCGGAACATACCATTAAACAAGTAGGAGGATAAGAGAAATAATACCATACCTTTCAATTCCTTAATCGAATTTTTAATCATCTCTAATATTTTAGTTTCATTCCACTCGGAGATCTTGTAAAAGTATTTTCGATCCAATATGTTTCTAATTTCTTGAACCCTGTTGAACCTATCCTCACATTTATAGAAATGTAAGAGATAAACTAGACACATCACTAATGGGCTTTTAGCTGAAAATAAAAGCAAAATATTATATAAATTTCGTGTATATAAATTCAGTAGATTTGGAGTTAAATCCATCTTTTTCTTCTTACATTTATTTGTATTAGGTAACAAAATGTTGTTCACCCTATCATTATGACGACCTAATTCAGTCTGTGTAAATGCAGGCCACGCAGGTTCAGATGACCGAATAACTTCATAGTCAAGTATCAAATATACAAACAGTAAAGTCATTAAGAAGCTAACATTTTGGAAACTAACAGACACAGACAATATTTTTTACAGGAATTGTTTATTTCTGGATAGACCTGTATTTCAATTATTGTTTGATTAGGTTCACCACTTACCAATTCCCATGTGCGCCAAAGGTATAATATGCATCCAGACATCTAAACACTGTTTAATCAAGACCACCGATTTAAATTGAATGCAGTACATGGCATCTAGTATGAATAGTCTTAAGCGGCTCTTGGCATTGAAATATCGACACAACACTGCATAGAAATGCGACATGGTTTCGATAACGTCAAAGGATGGTGTCCGGTTTAACTTGAATAGTGTGTACTCTATATTACACAAAATTGCGTCAGCGATATCAACAGAAGGCCAAGAATTTCTAAGTTTTGTTATGACATACAATAGCACTTGTTCAGATTTCGTCATAGGTGGAGCTGGCGGTGCATAGACTTTTCCAAACAACTCTGTTTTCCTTTCTGGACTAGTCAAATATTTTAATAATCCAGTTATAAAGTGTTTGTGATCAAGTATTTGTAAATCAGCAGCAAGCATGTTCATTGCATTTTTAGTTTCATTTCGAGGTAGTTCTATTATCTTCGCTATATCATTTTCAAGTTTTTCATTGATAGCTTTTATTGATGCATCTGAAACATTACAGTTATAATAGTTAAAATAATCCATAGAACAAAAGTTTGTATAAGATAATCGCAAAAAAATAATTTTAAAACAGATAAGTTTTATATACTTTCTGTTTTATATGTTTTTATATGTTAACGTATGAGTTATACCAATTAAACATATCATGTGTTATTGTTACAATTTTATGGAGTTAAGATATCATAAGAATATTATGTACTGCATACTACGGTAAATTTTAATAAAGTCCTCAATTTTAAAACACAATTTCAATATAAATTTCAAATAAGAGAATCACAAATAAACTGTGGAACGGCGTTAAAGAAATTATTTTCAAGTTAGACATTTGATCTCTGACAAATAAAAAACGAAGCCTAGTAACATTTTTAGCTTTGCTAGGCTTGGCATGCTGTGCGACATTGGCATAGTCTGCTGTATCCCTAAACCAATCGTCACAGTCTACATCGTGTTTTTTCTCACCTCCCTCAGTCATGAAAAACAATCAAGGCGAACAAAATTGTTGCTATATTTAAAAAAAATAACATTCGAAACAGAGCAAATGAATACCTATACAATGAAATTATGAATTATAACTAGTTATGTTCATCATCGTCATCAACATATCAGCCCACAAACGTCCATTGCTAGACATAGGCCTCCTCTAATGATCGCCTCAATAAGCGGCTATGAGCCGCCTGCAACCGCCGATTGCCCGCGACCTTCACTAGGTCATCGATCGACCTATTCGGGGATCGCCTTTCACTACGCGTTCTGCGAGCTATATGCCCCATCCACTGCCATTTCAGCTTTGCAATTCTGTTCTAATCCTCCCCAAATAGTTATAATTTACGAGTATGTATAGAAGTTAATGGAGATGCGGACAGTCTTGTTCGGGAAGGATTTAGTAATATCCCAATAGATTCAGAGCCATTTAGAGGTATCGCTAGAGATGAATACAAAGACAAGCACATGCCAAAGTAAAAAATAAAGTTTAATACATAATGAATGTCATAAAGCGCTCATATTCCAGAAAGTTTAAAAGCAAATTAAGTACAAAAATAATAAAAACTATTCAGAATCAATAGGCAACTACTGTGTAGCTTTGTAGGGGAGCTTACAGGCCGCTATAGCACTAACAAGCACCCATATAGCATCAATCTATCCAACACATGTAGATAGTGTGGCATGGAAGTGAAAATTGAAGCATTTGCTGTGCTATTGCAACATAATAACCAAAAGGTGAGTAGATCTTCTAGAGCTTCCAGATCTACGTTACGAGAAAACTATGTGCTCTTTACCATTAAGGTAATATTCTGTTTAATGTAGGCAATATTTAAAAAACCAACATAAGAGGCCTAAAGCCGTAATTCCAGTAATAACAAAAGTAATAACTAGGGCAGTACAAAAATCTCATAAGATGGAAGTGGATTGAAGCCTATGCATTGCCCAGTAGTTAAGATATAGCCTACAGCTGAAATAGTAAATATCCACTAAACAGTAGACAAAACAGAAAAAAATTACTTCAGAGTTATACTATCAAAATTAATAAAGTCCACATTTCCCATGAATCAGGATTTATTCAAAATCCGTTTGATATCACCTTTTCTACCAAATTTATATTCAGTGGACTTTGTCATCTTTGATAATATACTCCTGAATTATAAACCCACATTGTGTTAAATTAAATTTAAGAAACCAACAAGTCACAACTTACCCAATATTTTCTTAGTAGAAGTTTTGAGTGTTTGCACTCCATACTTCTTTAACAGAACACCTAATATGCTTTCTTTTAGTTGAACGTAATTCTTCTTTCGTGTATTCATTTCTCGCAAATTTCTTTGTGGTTGAGGTTCATTCACATTCGAAAACATGTCTAAATCTTCATATGTAACTAGAGTTGAACGTTCACCTTGTTGCGGTTCATTCAAACCTGCAGCTATATTTTGTTTAGAAGTTTTTGTAGATTGACTTTGTTTAACATTAGCTTTCATTAATTTTGTATGTAATTTTAATTCAGTATTATTTTCAATGTCTTTATTAGGTTCTGTATTAATGTTCTTAATTTGTTTATGGATAGTTGAGCTACGCAATGTACGTTTGCACTGTATATCAGTTGTATCATTCCGCCTTTTCCGTTTCCTCAATATTCTTAATGAAGATATGGGTATATAATCATCGTCATCCATTTCAACATTGGAGGATATCATTGTGGAGTTATTACTAATTTGTATTTCTTTCATTGATGTTTCAGATTTCGAATTAATCTGTTCAAGGCCTTCAACTTGCGACCTCTTGCGACTTCTTGTTGATGTTGAAGACAAAGAGGTAGATGATTTTTCCGGGGCGGTTTTATTAGCATTTCCATGAGTTTCATTTTTTTTAACTACTGAAACAACATTTGAGCATTTTGTGCTACTTGCTTGTTTAGCTCTTATTTCAGCCATTACTTTGACGGCTCTCTCATAAATATTCTTATTATTAAGCGACGCTGAGGTTTTGGATTCAGTAACCTTCACGTTTTGCTTAGGTAGATTAAGCGGTTTTGGTTTCAAACATAATTTTTTTGGGCATTGTTTGTTTTCACTTTTAATTTTATATGTTGGTTCTAATTTCTTTTTTAATTTTTGTAATCTACTTAATCTTTTATTTTTATTCTTTTTGATACTGTTATTTGATACAGGTCTAATTTTCACTTTAACTTCGTGTAAACCATCTTTTTCAAATGTTAAATACTTTTTACAATTTGGTGAGGGCGAATTTTTGTTTTCAAATTGCAATTTTTCCAATATTATTTTTGGTGCTTTATTATTATTGAGTATTTCCTTTATAAGATCATTATCACTTATTACTTTATTTGGTTCTAATATTTGTGTATTTTGTAAAAGATCAGGATCACTTGCTATTTCTTTTTGTTGTGATATTGGAACTTGTAACGATTTATCAGACAGAGAATCTATATTCGGGATAATTATAGGATCTTCTTCTAGGACATCGTTTACATATTCATCATCTACACGTATTACATTTTCTGTCTCATCAAAATTCAGTTCAATAGTTTCATCATCAAATAAGTCGCATGGTAAAATATTATCAATATTTTTATGTGTTGTAGTGTCAATATCGTTAGGATTAACATTGCAAAACGCTGATATTGAAGGTATATCGTCATAATTTACATCATTCGTATCATCATCACCAAACAAATCATACGAAGAAAAAGAATGTATTTTCTTATGTGTTCTATTGTCCTCTTTAGTAGAATAACTATTCACCGTATTATGTATTGGAAAAGAGAAATCTACATCGTTACATACAGTATTTGTCTCTTTATTATTAACACCACTACTTAATACATGAATATAATCTTTAAGGTCTATTTTATTTGAAAATAATAAATTCTTCAATAGGTTTTTTACGTAGGCTAATTCTTTTGCTATGTTATCGATTTTTACATCACATTTTTCAACTCTTTCTCCCACCAAATCTGCTTTTTTACAAACATAATCTTTTGAATGCTCTATTTTTTCATTCTGATTGATTGTCTCATTGACAATATCTGATTCTATAACGCGAGTACTACAAGCTGGCGTAGGTGGGATAGGCGTCAATAAACTGTAATTAAATCGCATGCTCTTAAGTATTGTTTCAATCTCACAGTCATTGTTATTCTCATGTAAATAGTTATCACTATTGTTTTTCTCTAAGCATTCTTTTTCAGCAGCTAATGCTTGTCCCTCGTTTTGTATCTCAATGGCGACTTCAAGTGGACAAGTTTCTACCAGTTTATTTTCAAATCTTACAGGACTTGTTGAAATTGATTTATTCGCATTAAAATGTATCGGACTAACCGATTTATCTATTGTAGGTTTATGCGAATGTGAATTTTCAGTCTGTTCCTCATTTTTATCATCTAAAATGATATGAAGTAAAACAGGCTCATCTTGTAAAACTGTTATTGGACTTGTTGCTACCTCTACTGTTGTTATTAGTGGTAATGGGCTTGTGGCAATAGTAACATGTTTAACATTTACTTTGTTTTGGTCAGTTTCTTTAGACAATGGACTACCATCTATATAATAATCAGGACTTGGGAAACATTTCTCAATATCTGAGGAAGCAAGAGATGAACCTCGACCAGTGTCAACACTAACAATTTCATTACTACAGTCATTATCTAATTCTACTGGTGTAGCATGTTTATCGCTATCAGGAGCTTTTCCATTCTGTAATAAACAATAATATTACTTTTGTAAAACAGTAATAATAACGAATATTATACAATTTTCAATAGACTTACAGCATTGGCTTTATTTTGTGTTAAATTGTGGTCATTGTATGGTGACGAGACATCGTCAAAAATATCATCCTCGCTCTCATTATTCTCATCCTCTAATAAAGGTTTATCACATTTCTTTTTTGTACTTTCCGTTTCATATTTTCTCAGTAAACTTTTATATTTTGAATTAAGTTTTTCTGGAAGAGAAAACAAGAGGTTGATATTATATTTCTTAACATAAACATGTTTATTATTAATAGACCCACCATTAGTTCATTAGCCGCGATCTAAAAGACTAATCAGTTGGGAAATTTGCCGGTTATTCAAAGGCCCTTTTTTAACTAATAGTATTATATATCCACACTTTTGTTTGACTGTAATAAGAACTCCGAAAACAACTGGCGTACATGAGCAAGACTGACTAAAATTTTTCAGCAATATTTTGTCATATTTATAAAGAAGAATATAACCATGCTCTTGTCCCAACCTTCGAGGGTCGTATCGTGCCGGAATTAAATAACTTGTTGAAACTAAGTATATTAGTTTTCTACTAAAGAAATTATTATGTCCTTATTTCATCATTGATTGGTCTCTTGTATTTGAGGTCCAAGCAAACTTTGTCTTCGATTTTGAGCCAATTAGCTTGTAGTCATACAGGTATCGCGTTTACGTTGAGATGTACAATATTTTGCTCATCACCTCATAATGCTGAACACTCATTTTATTTGTGATGATAGAATAATTGTCTGTGTAAATATCTGGATTATCTTTCAACGTCTGTCTATAGTGAGTGGCCCCTTTTTCTAAAGCAAGCAATATTTATGAATATAAAATAATTTTATGATTCAGATGGAATCACACATTTCTCTAACAGAAAATGCTAAAATAATTATTTTGTTACTCTACATACTAGTTAAAATAATAATTAGAATTTAAAAAAAATTCTAATTTCATTTTCTACGTTCATTCCCCTACCATTTAATAACCTAAGTGAATACCAATAAATTGAAGATGTTGGCGAACTAATCGCCGACTAGAAAACGTTTCGACTAGTCAGTGTACACACATCAAAAGTATTTAGAGATTAAGCACGTTTTGAAGGAGTTTTGTATCACTTTTCTTTGGTATAATTGTCCACACTGTGAAACTAAAACTTTATTAAAACCTTTTTATTCTGTTTTTATATGGTTCAGTTTCATGCCTGATACGAGTTAGAATGTACAGCCGCGTTTGAGCAAACAAACTATGTTAATATGAAGAAGCGTAACAAAATATCAGTAATACGCCATACCTCGTTTGTTCATAAGTTTTGAGATGTATTAATACTTATATTTTTCGCACACTATTTTATATATTTAAATAATACTTAAAAATAAAATTACGTGTTTATTTAAAAGATAATAATATAAAAATTATTCGAAATGGCCACATCTGTACTGACTGAATAGCAGTTTTTAGTCGTATTCATCAATTCAGCACGATTTTTTTCCATCGTGATTCCACTTCTCTGCACAGGACTCACTTGAGATAAGCGAGATTTGGGTCAGACTTGCTACAGGTTCACAGCTCTTATTCTAACCACGGTGAGTAATCCAGCAGGTTTAATTCTGGGCTTGATGAGGTTCATTCTTCCACGCTGAGGAATCCTGTAAATTGGCCTTCAATAACTTCTGTGTGAACTTTGCCTTATATGAAGACGCTGAATCTTGTTGGATCACCCATTCTTTATTTAAAAACAAACCGTGTTAGATTTACAACACCCTCCACTGTGTCATTTTGATAAATTTTGTTTCATTGCCTTGACCCCTTGCTAACAAAAATGCAATACTGACGCAGCTTCATAAGAAACTCGCATTACACTGTGACATTTGCTGATAGGGTGATATGTATACTTAACATTTTAGATACTGTCGATTGAACTCTTCTTCAAATTTTCTCATCGGTAAACAAATCTTTTTCGGGACGTATCTTCCTAACAGCTGAGCGATAATAAGGCCTCCCGTTGTAACACTTTTCCTGTTTGTTTCATTCTTCTGTAATTAACTGTTTTTTGGTGGGTCAATAAAGGATTATCTGTCTATCTAACAACTGCCGATATCGATCAAATCTTAATTTTCGTAGGCATTCGTTTAAGTACTGTATTTTACTTCGACCGTAAGCTCTTACCTCGAGATCACATTATAATAATCTGTTCACTTAAATTCTCTATATATTCATCTGCTGAGTTATTTTTTTTAAGTCGGTCAAAGATTTCGGCGAAATCGTTCCCTAATGAACTTGATGTTGAATCGAATCTAAAGTGAGCCAGGACAGCTACTCTTCGGTAAGTCATCAACTGAATGAGTCTCTCTATAGCACTTTAATGTGTAGTAAAGAAAATTACGATTAGCTTTTTAAGATATTTGATTTGTCTAAAAAAGTCCGTAGAACTTTCGCCAGATTTATGCAGAGAAATAACAATACAACGTAAATATTTCGTTCCCAAAATTTCGGCAATTAATGAAAAAAGAAAATATGTATCCCACATAAAATACGTACATACACATACAATTACGCCTTTTTCCCTGGCTCTCCGGCGAGGAATCGAACCTCGGTCTCCCGCATGACGGGCGGGGATGTTGTCCACTATACTACTGAAAAATTAGTGTAGGCATGGACCTCTTCTTTCCACTTGCTACGAGCAGTGGTTATCCGTAGCCCATTTTTCGCCCCCGCGGGAAAGGAGACGTGTCGGATGGCGAACCACGACGCCACCATTTATAAGGTTCAAAAGTGTTAAAGTTCATGCTTGGGTAAGACTAGCCATCATCTTGGGTCTAGCCATGCAGCCATCGCCAGGGCAGCCACTGGTTTATTGGACAGAAAGGAAAGAGGGTGAGGTAGGAAAGATGTATTGAGCAAGGATTAAGGAATTTGGGAAAAGGACTATGGGATATGCTTTTTTCATGTTTAAAATTATAAGCAGCCCAAACATGGCCAGTGCAACATACTCATCATGATAAAAAACTTTTTTGAATTTGTCTCGAAACTTAATAAACATACGAGGTAGATGTTACCTTGTTAGTGTTGAAGAATAATTCGAACATGCCTTACGGGATAATTCCCGTAAGGGGTAGTCGGAGGCAAAAAGCCAAGTCCACCCAAATTTCGTAAGTTTCCAATCCACCGTAACAAGAAGCGCCTGTAGACATACTTCAGGTAGTAATTTGATTTTTTAGTTCGGTCTTTTCTTCGCCAAAAGAATATCTTTAAAAATCTTTAAAAAAATATGTACTTACTTTTACCACTGATTACATCACTAAAGAGACGAGTGTGTTTTAAAATGGTATCTCTTTCTTTCTGCAGTAGTAAAATCTTCTTGTCATACTTTCTGGGGTCTACTTTCACCGATTTCTTTTCAGTCCCAAGTAATTCATTTTTAACTTTGAATTCATTGATGAGAGCCTGAAATATTGTATACATATATATTAGTAATTAGTTGCTTACGCGTCCTTGGAAAAATGCATTCCCCCTATCCTGAAATCACTACCAAAATATCAAATTTAAAGTTTTATGATTACTACTCATTCTCTGCTATCTAAATGAAATCCTATGTGCCTGCTTTTAACATTCGTAATAAATCCTAAACTCAAAAACTGATAAAACAATACGATTGAGATATGAACATAGGCATAGACACACCATATTGTATATGACACCCAGAATAAAGTAAGGATAATGATTCTAACGATACCACACACCACCTAAATTGTTTTAGCAATTCGAAGTTGCGGTGGAATAAAGAATCAGGCATACATATGTATATGAAGTCTTGTAAAAAGAAGAGAAATAAAATATGTATAATTCAAACCTAAATTCAATTCAACCAACCTTCAATTTGGGGTGCACATGCACATAGTTCCATGGAAGCCGGGATTAATAATGCCAAGAGGAAGAAGATGTACATAGTTCCATGTACTGATGAACGACTTAATTATGTTTTATAACTTTGGAGTACTGGAAATTTTAAGTTTATCTATTAATAGTACTTTAGAACTGAGATTTATGTAGTCTTTGGATTAAAAGAAACCTTGGAATCTTAGAGGCTTTCGCCGTCGTATTGTAGTTATTTGAAACTTTTCATAAGGGCATGTTTAAGTAGCATTCCAATCGTAAACTACCGTACATTTATATTAAAACTTATTTTAATGTTTTTGGAGTAAAATTCGGAATCGGACAATTATTAAGATCATTGATTCTGTCACCGGAAGTGTAAGCGATTAAACCGGGGGTGGAATTTATTTTCATTTTTATTGTTTTAGT
>WUAW01003321.1:3086-14676 GCA_017165845.1 Thaumetopoea pityocampa | reverse complement strand
GATGAGTATAGATAGACAGATAGATAGATGTATGGCGATAACTGATTGGTACAGTGGCAGTGAACCTGGTTTCTGTGCCAATGAGTCCCAGGATCGAATCTCGGTGGGGGCAAAATTCATGTGATAAGCACAAATGTTCGTATTCGAGTCATTGACGTATTTATCTATTTATGTATTGTATTTATCTATATATGTACATCGTCGTCTAGTACCCACACACCGGGAATCCTAGTTTGGGACTAGATCAATGTGTGTAAGAGTGTCCTGAAAATTATATATTATACTAGCTTTTGCCCGCGACTCTCCAACTTGCTGGACAAACTTTGTGATATCTCGAACACATGTCACACAGATATAGTACAGTTTCTATCAAGTACTCTTGAAGGCCCTCCCGTTGTTAAACAATGCCACCACGTGGGTTTTTAATAAAGTATAGTCCCACACACCCAAGTCCCTCACAAAAAATTGGGAATCTCTAAATGATTTTCCCTTGCGTCTCAAAAAATGTATGGTGTACGAGTAACGAGAGCCGTGGCTAAGAATATATTTTCTTAATTATTAATAAATATAATTAATAGGTAGGTGGCTAAGAATACCCAAATAAACTTAGTTATAACTTTCTTTTCATAATTATTTTAGCCTGTGGTTAAAGAAAAAGCAATAAAATTGCTTTTTAATTGACAATTCTAAACTCAGATTAAGAAAGTTTTAACTCTATTAAAGTGTTGTTCTGTTGGTGGTTTACAAAACACAATATAGATGTTAGTCATTCAGTTTCAACTTTGTACTGTATATTTCTGGTATAATACATACATACAATCACGCCTTTTTCCCTGGCGGGGATCTGACCCCGACCTCCCGCGTGACAGGAGGGGTTACTGATCACTATACTACCGAAGAATTGGGGTAGGCCGAAACCACTTCTTTCCATTTGCTACGGGCAACGTAGCTATCCATAGCCCACTTTTCGGCCCCGCGGGAAACGAAACGTGTCAGGTGGCGAACCACAGTGCCACCATTTTTATAACTTTTAAAGTATTGTGATGTGTAGTTCATTGTCCTTGCTGTTATCGCGCGTGGGCGGTAACCACTGGATATATCTAAAACTAACGTATTTCCTATAATGAACCGTATCGCTATGACATAAGGACGAAAGTCCACTGACGGTGGGTCTTGTTTACAAAAACATGTTTTCGTGTATTTTCCCACGGTTCCGGCGAGTCCCCGATTGTTCTCGAAACCTGGGTCCAGCTATATATAGGTCCGATGCGCTCGCAGGGGGCGTGTTAGTTGACGACTGGCAAACGGAGTGATTCGGAGCGAACAAAGGCGTAAGGAAAACTTTGACATACACCTGCGTATACTACGGTTACTGAAACTTACTCTGCGATTGGAATAGGTTATTTACGGAAGATTTCGACGAATATTTGCTTGTTCGACGGTTACTGATTGTATTCTGCGATTCGGATACTTCTTTTTTCGTGGATAAATCAACTTTTTCGCGCAAGCGGCATTTAATTTACCCCCGACCCGTAACAGTATTAATGTTTCTCATTGCCACCCCGCGAAAAGCAAAAATAAATAGGTCCACCCAAAGAGAACCCCGCATACTTGGGGTGGTTAGCCATCGACTTGGGTCGAGCCATGCAGCCATTGACCCTACAGTTACTAGCTTAATGGAGAGGAAAGAAAAGAGAGTGAGGTAGGAAAGGTGTATTGAGCAAGGAAATATGGAATTTAGGAAAAGAACTATAGGATATAGAATACTACTATCTAGGAAGCAGTAGGGAGAGAAATTAGTAGCTCAGTGGGCTGGGGTTACTTACCCGTATACTTAAGTCTATTTGCCGGACAGGCTAAAAGACTAAGTACTGCCTGACTTAATGGTGAATCCCTGGTATAATACTAATAAATAAAGATGACTGAACGGTTTAGTTGATAATGACTTTAACTGCATAACAACTAAATATAGTAGGCTTGCGCCCGTGAGAATGAGTAACCTGGCAATATTGGCCCCCTGCTAATTTTCATGAAGTAGATATATGTATATATATGCACACACGCATTTCACACTCGGGCATTTAATAGTGTTGTTATGCAAACATAGTTTTGAACCAATTTGTTTTGCTCTGTTTTGTTTCATAGTTTCTTTATCTACACAGTATTTAATGAGGCGCAGTTTAATGCTAATGAAGATTTCAAACATACAAATGACAAATTAATTAATTATCTACCTTTTGACTGAAGCTCTGACCGCGTGAACTACACATATATGCTATCCATCGGGAACTGTATATTTTTTCTAGAATATACATACCATACATATATACAATCACGCCTTTTTCTCTGCTTCTCCGGCGAAGAATCAAACCCCGGTCTCCCGCGTGTTCATCGGAGATACTGCTCACTATAACAGCGACGAATTGGGGTGGACAGAGACCACTTCCTCCCACTCGCTACAATCAGCAAAATGATTATTCCTAGGCCACTTTTCGCCCCCGCGGGAAACAAAACATGTCGGGTCGCGAACCACAACGCCGCCATTTTATAAGAATCAAAAGTGATTAAATTTCCTTATTTCATTCCCACGGAAAAAGGATGAGGTAGGAAAGGTGTCTTGTGCAAGGAATATGGAATTTGAAAAAAGGACTATAGGATATAGGACACTACAATCTAGGAAGGAATAACAAAAGACAGCAGTAGCTCGGGAGGCCGGGGTCGCTTACCCGAATAAGTTAAGTCTATTTGCCGGACAGGCTAAAAGTCTGAGTACTCCCTGACCATATTCTAGAATATAATTTGAGCTATATCACTTAATACAATCATATTCAAATTATCACGTAAATTCGTTCGAATAAATGAATATGTGTACGTGTGTGCCGCGCTTTTTTTCGAAATGAGGGATGCTGTTGGCCGTGAGGCCTTTACAGCGTCACCAAACAGGATGGCGAACGCGAAATGCACTCCGGCCTAGCCTTAACGGCTAACAAGTGGGGAGACTAGCACGAGGGCACGATGTTTCGGCTCGTGCTGAGAAGCACGAGGGTGAAGGGGTCATTGGGGTCATGCAGGACGTGTCGGGGCCGGTGGTGTCGCGGGGTCACATCGCATTCCGGTTCGTAGGCGGCGGCGGCTACAACTAGCGCATTTGGATGCTCGCGAGTCCGCTCGAAGTACCTTTCGGGTACTTCATGAAAGTATTTCGCGATCGTCGAGAGTCGTAGGTCGAAGTGGAGTGTTTACCGCACGCGTATTTGAAAACGCGCGCGCGCACGTGTTTGCGTGTGTGTGTGTGTGTGCATGTGTGCGCATGCGTGCGCAAGGGCGCATGTGTATGCGCGTGTGCATATGTGTGTGTGTGCGTGTCTACCTCTGTGCGTATGTGCGCATACGTAGCGTGCGCGCGCGCGTGTGTGTGTGTGTGTGTGTGTGCGCGCATGCGCACGTTTGCGCGTGTGCACGTTTGTGCGTGCATGCCCGCGCGCGTGCATGAGTGTTTGTTTGGCACAAAGTTTTTAATTATGTTTTTAGTTTTTTTTGAATAATTTATTCATTTGACTGTTGTGCTGGATTTGTACATTATACTATTAGCTACATTACTCTTAAAATCATCTTTAAACGTTCCGAAGATAATCAGTACAATGTAGCGAATTTTAAACCAAAAACAATCATAGATTATCATGAGTGTTGAAAGAGAAATGTTTTAATGTAATACTTTATAACTTAAAATGACACAATAAATTAGCCCTTACGTGACTTTATTTCCGGCGCGCACAACGGGCAATATCGCTGACGTACACATAGAGCCGTAAAGAGAAATATTAATGGCAGTCCCTTAAACGCTGATGTTTACACCTTTTGGGCGCGCCGGGTTTGTTTGAAATAAAAACAGGAATTATAATTTTAATTAATTTTATCCATTGGGATAAAGATAATACTAGATATTGATCTAGTATTATCTTTATCCCCAGTCCATATTCGTCCCCACTACAGGGACACGGTCTTCCTCTTATAGGGGGAGGGGGGATTAAGCCGTTGTCTACCATGTTAGTCTATTGCGGGTTGGTAGACTTCACTCACCCATGCGAGCATCCAGGTATTTTTTTCACGACGTTTTCTTTCTCAGTTGAGTATATTAGTGTCTTCAATATAGACCGTACAGTTTGAAATAACTGAGTAGTAAGGGTATCGAACCCGCGATCTTTTCAATCGTGGGTCCACTTGACCACCAATGTACTATGATATCTGGTGTGTAAGCCGTTTATTTTTAAATACATACATACATACACTCACGCCGATATCCCATAAGGGTAAGCAGAGACCATAGTATATACTACATACATACATACAGTCACGCTTCTTTTCCATTGGGGTAGGCAGAGACCACTTCTTTCCACCTGCTACGATCGTTAAATGTCCTTGCTCAATACACCTTTCCTACCTCATCCTTTTTCCTTTCCTCTCTATTAAATCGCGGGAACGCAACGAGGAACTTAACATTTTTAACCTTATAAAATGGCGGCGTCGTGGTTCGCCGTGGTTTGGTACAGACGGCCGCTCACTTAAACAGCAGGAGTCAACTAGCCAAATGACTCACATTCCTTAACGTTTACAATGTTCATATTAGTATCCTAACAGTAAATTAATCAAAAACAATATTTGTCTATAAAATTCATTTAAATGGCAAAAGATGCCAAACATGAATGTTCATTTATGAATGTTCTATAGGCCACACCAGCTATATATTTATCTATATTTATACTATTATAAATTGTTAAAAGTCAAATTTTCAAAATTTAAAGATATTTAAAAACAAACCACTTAGATCGACTAATTAAGGGCTTCTGAAACCGAATCCATCGATGTATGTTTATTTGTTTGTTCGGGCTCCACGCAAAAACCAGCAGGTAGATTTTGATTAAACTGCTACAGTCTTAAAGGTACTATTCCAACTTAATTAACTCGGCATGTTTCATCAAAATCGGACACGGCTCGTTTACGATTTTATTATATGTATAGAAGATGTATTCCTTCTGTTCATATAAACTTGCGGTTATCGTTTTAAGAAAAACAGTCAACAAAAGTTTTAGCTAAATCGATCGAAGCGCGTTTCTAGAATATCGCGTATTATTTCAATTAATTTTATTGTTTGTGAATCAATTGGAATGAAACAAACACTAAATGTTACAGGAAGCTTGCTACAATGCAAAAGTGAAAACCGCATTCAAATCAGTTCAGCCGTTCCTGAGATTAGCGTGCACAAACGCACAGAAAAATAGACAAACCGACAAACACAAAATTTCTAAAAACTATATTTTTGGTGGTAACATAACTACAACCTACATGGATGATTTTTTTGAAAAAATATTCAATGTACAGACACGGCTCGTTTACGATTTTATTATATGTATAGATTGATATCCGCGATGCGTTAACTTGATTTATTCTATTAACAATGTGTTCCATTCACAAAAGAGAAAACCTTGACAATAGGCATTGCCGAATGCGCAGTTCTCATAAGCCATAGTTTCGTAAAAGTTTAATAACTTTATACTAAATGGAGATAACGTGACATTTTTTTTTAGATTTGCCGAAATGTACATACATCACGCCGGTATCCCATAAGAGTAGGCAGAGACCACAGTTTGCCACATACTACGATCCTGACACACCTCTCTCACCTCATCCACATCCATACATCTTTCCATACAGTTTCGTCGATTAAGGATACTACGAACTTGATCTTTTTGGAACAAATTGTTGATTTGATCAAGGTAGGTTTATCCTGGGCGCCCTCTTCTGACACTTCCACTTACATTTGCGCGGCATATTGGTTTCATCATTCCAATCTCACTCATCTCATCTAAATGACCAAACCATTGGAGTATTTCTCTCTCAATTCTTGTCACCACATCATACTGCAGCTTACACCGATCCTTTATAACGTTATTTCTCAAACGATCAGTCAGGGAGGCTCCACAGGTTTTTTTACAATATTATATTTAAGCCAGTACTTGACAACCATCACACCTGATGTCAAGTGGCAATGTAATCTAGGGTGGTAAAGCGTACTAACTTAACACTTTCGTGACCGCTGCATATATAGGCAACGCAAAACCAAGACGCCGCTACAACATAATGTCACGCTGTAAGTCATTTGCTGTCACGCTGTCCGCAAGCCATTTGCTGAGATCCTCAATTATTGGAGGTCGAACATTAGCTCGGAAAACTGTGCACTCGTTCAATACGTGCGCTTTCTAATATTTTAGTTATAAAAACGTAAAAATACCTGAGCATCCCCCGACTTGTGTTGGAATAAAAACGTAAAATTACGTTAACGGTCGCGAAAGTTCACTCTTGTCTTAAAGGTTACACATTACATCTGTGTGCTATAAAAAAAATATTACCTGTCAAATTTTATAAATCAAAGATATTAAAAAAAATACTCAGATCGACTAATTAAGGACTTCTTAAACCAAATCCGTCGATATTTGTTTGTTTCTTTGTTCGAACTTCACCCAAAAATCAGTGGGTAGATTTTCGTTTTTACAGTCTTAAAAGTGCCATTTCGACTTAAATACTGGGGCAGGTTTCATCGAAATCTGTCCAATAGGATTGAAGATACAACTTGATCCCTGTTTTAGCAGCCGCCGTTAAGGTACGAGAGGTCAAGTAAAAGTGGTTCTTAGGGTTTTTATATTATAAATTTATGATTGTGTCGGGATTTTCCATGTAGCGGAAAACCAACATTCATGCGGGCGGAGCCGCGGGCAAAAACTAGTACGTCATAATCGACGGAAATTCTGACGCAGGTAGATACTTCGTAAGCTGCGGGATGTAATAATTACCATAACGTATTCACTGTATATTTACAAACTAGGCCATTACTATACTCTGACCGTCTTAGTAAAACTATTATCACGTGTTATTCGATAAGGTGCTTACCATAAGAAGGTTAGTGCGCGACATGACTCTGGGCGTTAATGCCGAAACACCCTTTAATAAGCTGTGTTGTTTTTATTAAATTAGTTTTGACGCACGCGACACACGAACCTTTCATATGCCCGCGAAATCAGGTCACAACTGGCATACATACATACATACGTTTATAGCACTCTCCAACCTTTATACAGTTAGCCTTCGAAATTGTTCTAAGAAATTGAAATTTATGAGATACATAGAATAGAATAGTATAGTATAGTACATTGGTGCTGTAGTGGTTACAGACACGACTGACGATCGAAGGGTCGTGGATTCGATCCCGATCCCGTACCATTGAGTTATTTTCTAATTCATGTACGGTCTACATCGTAGACACTAATTTACTCAACGGAGTAGGAAAACTTTGTGAGGAAATCTGCATCCCCGCATGGGTGTGTGAAGTCTACCAACACCTTATCCCTCTCCTAATCAGGGGAGGTCCTTGCTCCTGTAGTGGGGACGAATATGGACTGGGGATAACGATGATAGAATAAAATAGAATACAGCACTCTTTATTGCACACAAATACAAAAATTCCATATTCCTTGCTCAATACACATTTCCTACCTCATCCTTTTTCCTTCCCTCTCCATTAAGTCGAGGGAACGCAATGAGGAACTTTAACATTTTTAACCTTATAAAAGGGCGGCGTCGTGGTTCGCCACCCGACACGTCTCGTTGTCCGCGAGGGCGAAATGTGGGCTGCGGATAGCCGCTCTGCTACATTGAACGATCGTAGCAGGTGGAAAGAAGTGGTCTCTGTCTACCCTTATGGGATATCGACGTGAGTGTATGTATGTATGTACAAAAGTGTTACAAGCATAATAAATAAGGAATAAAAAGTGTATATTGGGCGGTCATATCGCAATATGAGATCTCTTTCAAACAACCTTTGGATGGATAGGATTCATAGCTAGATCTTGGTGCAATTGTACTGTGCATATTTATTTAAAATGAAATACTATAGTAAAAAAATGCTACATACATACATACATCCTGCAGAACGAGCTCCCAGCGGCGGTTATTACAAGCGGATACCACTTGGGGACCTTCAAGAAATGAGCTTACATTTTTCTTAAATGCCAGTAACCCGCCTGCAATCGATCCAATGTTGTGGGTGCCTGAGCAGCAGTGATCGCTTAACATCAGGTGATCCGTTTGCCCGCTTGCCCTCTCTTATATAAAAAAAAACTATAAAATATACAAAGTCACACATAATATACCTACACCAACATACTATACCTATATAATAATATAAATTCGAAATATAAAAAGGTGCAATGACGACTTTAAATTTAGAAAAGGAAATAAAATCATCTTAAAAAAAAATTAGACATGTCTGATTTCATTTGTGGCAACGGCCTCTGTATTCCAATAAGTTAATCGGACAATGGCTGCCGAGTGACAATCATACCATCCCTTTGTAAATTAGAAAAAAAAATAAGTGCATAAAGGTAACATGAGTGACACTCACTGGCAACTGTCAAAAGATATCTTCGAAGAAATAAAAATATTTAAAATTTAAAAATATTTCAGAACAAATTTTTATAGCCGCATATATTGCAGACTTTAACGATGCACTAACCCGAACTTTTACACGATGTCGTTATGCTCATGGAAGTAGTCAAAAGTTATAGACAGCAGCTGTAGTTACTTAAAAGTGTGTGGAGAACTAGAGTGGTTATCACCTTTTCGTGTGCACTAGCACATCTAATATAACTTAATAGTTTTTAACAGCTGGGTCTAGACCAGAGACACCAAAACTTTTTGGTCTCGTAGACCACCTGCGATCTTATAATATGCGATGCGGCTACTTAGCCAATGTTGAATTATTGCAAATTCATCAACTTCAAATGTGCTTTTTTTATAGTTGGTGTAGTACACTACTCAACAAAGTATAAGACTCAGAAACTGTGACAAACTTTTTCGTATAATACCTTTAAAAAAGAATGGGCCACTAAAAAAATTTAAGAACAAAATAAAAGCATGATTAATTAGTGTTCTAAATTTAAAATTTTAAAAATGATAGGCCTTAATTTTGCCACAATTTTGAATGAATTCCTGCCTATAGTTTATTTTTTGTTTAAAGTTTCATCATTACTGAATAGATTTTAAGCTAATTGGTATATAGTCCTTCTCATTAAAGTTAAAGATTGGTTTATTGGACATTATGTCACGCCGTCATTTAACCCAAGATGTAATGTTATGTGCTGTGGGCATGCTTGAAACCGGGCGTACACAACGTGATGTTGCAGTTGCCGTCCAGTCCAATCAGTCTGTTATCCGAAGATTGTGGCAATGTTATCGGCTCACTGGGAACACGACTGAATGACATTCTATATCCTGTATCGAATAACTACAAAAAAACAAGACCGTTTTATTAGGAACATTGCCAGACGGGAGTCAGAAACGACTGCGCGGCAACTCGTGGAGAGGCTGCGATCGCAACACTAGGTGACTGTCAGCACCCAAACTGCCAGGAGGAAACTGCACGAGGTTGGTTTACATTCTTGTAGGCCATTGCGGGTCGTAGCTCTTCGGAGTGGCAATCGTGCTCGGCGGTTACAGTTGGTACACATTCACCTACGATGGTCGGAACATCAGTGGCTTCGTGTCCTATTTTCTGATGAATACAGGTTTGGTTTCCCCCCTGATACAAGAAGAGTACGTGTGTGGCGTGTGTCTGGACGTCATGAACGGCTTCGTTGTCCTCAGGAAGTTCATCCCTATCACGGCGGAACAATCATGGTTTGGGCTGGAATTCACTTAGGCGGGAGAACTGACCTCGTTTTGATACGAGGCAACACGATTGGCGAAAAATACCGCAGCGAAGTGCTAGATCCAATGGTTGTTCCGCACAACATTTAAATGGGGGAGGATTTCATCTTTAAATCTTTACCATATACCATTTCCTGGGGATCTATATAGACCATTTTATGTATCAATGATCTAGACCATTGATTCCCAAAGTGGTCCATATTGACCCCCAGGGGTCGACGATGACGTGCAAGGGGTCTACGCCAAAACTCAAAAACAGATTTGAAGTTAATAAATTTACAAAAATTTCATATTAACTACGCTTTGGGGGTCTACCCAAAAATGAAAAACATTACAAATGGTCTAAAAGACAAAAAAGTTTGAGGACCTCTGATCTAGACTAACTAGACTATTTGTTATAAAACAGGTCACGAATTGAGTGTTAGTACATTCAATTCCTGTGCCGGAGAGTTTTGAACGCCTCCAGTTAATTGTGTTATATGCCCTCGTTGCTATTGTTGTTCTAACAATATAATAATACATACAGGTTAACACATTTCCGACACTGGCATGAAACATGAGTCAATATTACCACAGCAGAAGGAAAATATTTGATAGGATGTAGAAACTCTACACCCTGAGTTCCCAAAGTGGTCCAGGTGGACCCCCGGGGGTCCACGGGAGACTCGACGGGGGTCTACGTTGCCATACGCAAATTTCTATAGTTAGATCTAATCTTCACATTTTTTGTCGAGTTTTGGGAATATGGTAGAAATGTAACTGCAGGGGGTCCACCGGAACCAGCTAAATTTTGAAAGTGGTCTATGAGAAAAAAAATCGGAAACTATGTATGACCTTTCGTTCGCAAGCCGTGTCTGGCAACACTAAACCACTAATAATAGTAATATACTCCTATATATTTGCTATATATTTAATACGTTGTAATATATTTAATCACAATGATTTCAATATACTTAATACAAATAAAATGGTATATCAGCGCTCACGCAGGCATAGTATCTGCACCTCTAGAAATTATTTATTAAATGCAATAGATTCCATCACTTAGTCGCATAAAAAATTTCATAGCGCACGGATGTGTCTTCGCGCTTGCGACCGCTATATTTACGTATTACCCTCGATTTTCATTTTATTTAAAAAATTATCAACGTACCCCGCACGCGTGGTCTCTGTTCCTTACACTGTATTTACAATATTTTAACCAAATAAATTACTATCAAAAATATTTTTCACAAAACGATTTTAATATCGACATAATTATAGTTATAATCTTTAGCAAATTATACACAAAATTTGTAACTTACGCCTCTTTCATATCTTGTATCTGATGAGGGTAGATACTAAATTTTGTATATTCGTTTTGTCTATCGAATCTCACTCATTATTTCTAAATGTCCAAACCATTGGAGCATTCCTTTCTCAACACTTGTCATCACATCATACTTTAACTTACACTGATCCCTTATCACGCTATTCCTCAATCGATCACTCAGAGTGGCTCCACAGATATTCCTCAGGGAACGCATTTCCACCGCATTTATGCGACTTCATTCTTCTTTTGCCATACCCACGATTCACTGCCGTACATAAATGTAAATACCAATACACCATTGTGAATAGCCATACAAGCCTTTTGTGAGACTGACTGACTACTAATCATAGAGTGCAGGGTATCATTCACTTTATTACCGGCAGTTACTCTCCTTTCACTATCACTATCACACCTTCCATTTCTTGAAATCACAGTTCCCAGGTACACAAACTCATTTACTTGATCTACTCTAACACCATCTACAACAATGATACATCTTGTAACATTTTCCTCTCTTTC
>WUAW01003317.1:5626-16886 GCA_017165845.1 Thaumetopoea pityocampa | reverse complement strand
TGTCCCGTGTGGGGATCGAACCCGCAACACTCGACAGCGCAATGGACGCTTAAACCACTGCGCCATCCGTGTATACTGTCAACGTAAATTAAACGTAAATGAATGTAAATTAGTAACGTAAATTAGTGTTAGAATACTTAAATCATTTAACATTTGACCGTAGTGAGTACTACTTAACCCAGAGATCGACTCGAATGCCGACCACGAATACACTACATCTTCTTCAAAGAAAAACATCGTGCAGTATACAATCTTATCCATTATATATGTAGTGTAAGACGTCAGCGGCACTTTGCTGTTTGTTGTCATGTTCATATATCTACACATATGTACATCATTCATACATTTTAGCGGTACATATCGCAGCACATACATATTTAAATACGAAGATATGTGGTGTGCTCGATGTCTGAACGACACGACCGGGGATCCAGCAGAATACCAACATCGTATATTCCCTGGCACCATGCTAAGCTAGGTTCCCATTTGGTACAGTTATTTTTGTTTCTCGTTTTTTCTATATCTTTATTTTAGCTGTATAAACTTTTTCTTTCTTTTTTTATTTTCAGTAGCCACTTGCTATTTTACCCAGTTCATATTTATCCTCAATACAGGGACAAAAATGTCCCCTAATCAGTTCGGGGATTAGCTCATAGTCCACCACGGTGGTCTAGTGTGGGTTGGTAGACTTCACGTACCGATGCGGGCATGCAGGCTTAATCACGAAATTATCCTTCTCCGTTGAGTACATCGGTGTCTAAAATCCAGATAGTATATAAATTTGAAATTACACAGCTATAAAGAACCCATGACTTTTCCATCGAGGGTCAAGTCTAGTACCACTAAATAGTCTTATATCATTTACCATCAGGAAAAGATATTGTATGAACAAGTCGATGAAAAGAGAAAAAAATATGAGTTTTAATAATAATACAGTTTGTGTTCACAGGTCATATATTTCATAATAATAATGATATATAATCTATTGACTGGATACACCATAGACAACCCAAATTGAATGTTACAATTTCAATGCATACGGAATTATAATATTTGACATTTCCATTTGATATTATTACCGTACAATCAACCTTACTGATAGTGTGTATGTATTTATACTATTAAAAAAAATCATTGCGTCAAAAGCGACTTCATAATATTCTTTATGGCTATTAGTTATGTTATTTGCAAGCCAGTGGTAATTACTTCTCTATAGTTAGGTTATACAAATAATTATATTAGAATCAAGATAACGCTCATATTTATTAAATGAGCGATATTATCATGTCGAAAAAAATACGTATAATATAAAAATAGCCAATATAACATTATAATACAATCTTTTCATATTTTTTGATGGACTAGAACCCACAGAGTACTGTTTTAAAAAAATATTCAAAAAACATTTTTGGTAAGTAAATGAACTCTTTCCGAAACAATTTATTTTTAAATTCCTAATAAACGTAGTGCCGTTTCTGCACGAAAATACCTTTGGGGCACATATCCACGCGACGTAAAAACCGCAGCGTATTATACTTCATTACCAATTACACATAAACGCCATCTAGTAGCGGTCGCGCGTAACATATACCTCAACAAATAAGCAGTGACGGCGCAATATAAAAATGTATGGGGCAAGACAAATTTTACAAGGCCCTCTAGCGACACAAAAGGAGAAATTTTTATTTATTAAAATGCTAACAATTTCATCTTTTTTCTTAGATATAGATCTACATTTGACTGATTTATTACAATTCTGAATGTTAAACGGACATACATAATTTTATTTTTTTCGCAAAAGGTGGTGTTGTTTGAAGTTACATTAAAACCGAATCGCGCATTTAATATTAAAATTCAATTGCATATGACTTTTTTACGAGTTGACATTAGTACTGATTTATTACTGATTATCAAAAATAGGTATTTAACTATATGTTTTTTAATTAGTATTTGCATTAAATTGCTCGAGCTCCCAGAGCTCCCAAAAATTCTTAACCAAAATTCACTTTGATATTAAGTAATATAATAACTAATCTGGTTAGAGCCAGAAAAAAAGGCGGGAATTCAAAAATCATCAACGACAGTAAGTAATGTTGCTAGACTATGTTTCAAATGGTAGGTTAGTATTACCATATGCTTACTAACCGGTAGGATTTAACATTTTATAATGAGTAAAAATCCTTACTCGCGGTTTATATTTTTTTCAAAATATTTATTGAGTTAAAGGAAACTCCGAAGTGCGAGGCCCCTTAGACTATCAAGCCATAGGCGTTGGCCCTCGTCGCCCACGCCTGACGCCGCCACTGCAAACAAGCTAGTTTTTACATCTAGTGACTACGTGGCCTTAGGCTTTATAACTTAAACGTAATAAATTCCTATTATTATCAGTGTTCAAAACAGACGTTATCGCTAACTATACGGCATACATTCCATCACATCTAAACATTTGGACTAGCTTCCTTAACTACGTAACTAGAATGTTAAACTAGTAATTAAACAAAACTAGTCACGATATTTGCTTAACTACGCTACACTTTAGTTATTTCATCGGTAATATAAGCAATAAATGTATAACATACATATATCTAATGTTAAAAACAAGTATAGTCTCTAAATTATATTATTTACAAAGTTTATGATGTATGCAAAAGGATACAGTTAAACGAATCTATATTGTTTTTAAATAATACCATATTAATAAATCATCCTTCGCAATCACTGGTACGCAAATTTCATATCATTTCAAGCAACATCATTGTCCATTTGTTGTTAAGACTTTTAACAGTAAAACATTTACCATACAATGTATTAAACTACAAATAACTAAATATATTAACGCAGGTAAGTTACCGATTAACTGTAATTACAATTATACGGTACTAAAATAAAAGAATAAAATCTAAAAGCAAATGCACAAACAAGGCGACCAATAATATATGTGATGTTTCGAACACCTTAAACGTGCAAACATATCGTATCGTACAGTAAACGTAAATAAATATCAACATAATTATTATAATTTATATTTACAAGAGAATATGGCACATCGACCGCGCTCGCCACTGCCCATGTCTCCGGCAAACGATCGGACTATCACTAATAATACGAATCACTATCGGATGATGTAGTGCGCCTAAATTTCGTGTGACCATAATACCAATTAAAATACCGGTGGGTAAGTAAATCAACGCGTTCAAATGATATACAGTAAAGCTACTTCCGTCGTCGACCGACACCGAACCAACGCGCAGCTGGCCGCTCAATCCGAACATAAAATATCGCATCGGTGCGCTATGACAAAACCCGATCCAACAAATCGGTCTAAAAATCAGACCGATGTTTAACTCTTGCGGAGTTCAGCCTCAGTATCGTATAAATCTACTAAATTTAGTAGAAAAAATGTTATGAGGTGTCATACAACTCATTTTCGTTATAATTTTTCGCCTAGGCATCCCAAAGTTGATGGGCGATTTCATCACAGAGCACCGCCGTCAACTATAACTAGAGACACATTCGAATCGCACGAGTACATAAAAATATGTCAGTCTATAGAGCGGCAACGCTCAGTCACTTAGTCTACGCAGTCAGGCAAATACACTAGATTCTTATTGGTTCAGTCATTTACATAAGGCTGAATAGAAACAGCGTCGATATGTGTAAATAACACTTCAACATACTTAATGATTCAACTACTACTTAATTTTTTATGTGGTATTTCAGAAACTAATATATCAAATTTAATAATCTGTTACTTTTTCTCTAGAGATATAATCTATGTTGAACGACGAATGAAATCACATACTTTCTATGAAACAATTCATTCCTTTTTTCCTTTGAGATAGATATAAACGGTAAAAGAGATAGATATAAAATCACAAAACGATTTCATAAAAAAAAGTGATCGTAAAAATCGTGTTTCTGTCATTTTTATATTAATTTGTGCGAAAAAAAAATAACTATAAATCAAATTATTCTAACAGTTAAAAGCCTCAAACTCACTAGTGTCTAGTAATTTCTTGTTACAGTCATCAAACGCACACCTGCAATGTGATCGTTTCTATACATTAATATTAGTTTATGTAGAGTCTCGCATGATATTAGCTGCTAATCGCGGCCTCCTGCTAGTGAGTTTGAGTTTTCTAAACGTTATTACTATTATTTTTTGCGATCACTTATTATTATTGGATCCTTAGATTACAAAACAAAAGGCAGATACAACACAGGAGTATAGCCAACAAATCAAATACAAAATTCAAAGACAAATACAAACTCAAGTCAGTATCAAACACAACGTGGTAAATGTGGTACGTCTAGCGTGTTTGTTGAATACATTTTCTTAATTAAGACATCTTATATGATTAAAATTTGTAAAAATTAATAACAAATTTAAAAGAAAATTGTTTGATGAAATGGTATTCCATTTCATAAAAATGATTGATATTATGATTATTTTAACCATTTGATTGGTATAATTAATTGTGTTACTGATGACAAGGAACGCATAATCTGAACAAAAATTGTTGGTGTTGCCAGGTGATATTTAAATATTTTTAGTGACATAAAGGCATTATGTAAAGGTAAAGATATTGTTTTGTAATCTAAAATCGGATCATCCTTAAATCTGAATTTTAGCAAAGAAAATCGAGTAGTGTGTCCGGGTGGTGTCGTATCTAGTGTATTTGATGTGTGGTGCGACGGTTGCCTCAGCTGGGCGGGCGTGCGACGGGCGCGGCGCGCGCTCGCTGACGGCGGTGCCGCATGCAGGCGCAGCACGCGTCGACACGCCGCCGCCGCGAGCACGCCGCGCGCCCGCAGCGCTTGCGCACGCACGTCACCTCGCCGTCCTGCGCACAAGCGTCACCACAAAATTCATTTTACATTATAGTATGAACTCTGCTGTAACACAACTAAATTTATGCCATCCCTATCTTTTTCTAATGCCAAACGTCAAAACGAAATAGCAACAATTTTGGTGTTATCACTTTTGTTTAGACGCGTTAAAATTAAGTGCTAGATACAAATTTAGACCTGACCTCGGAACTGATTAAAGATACGCAAAAAAACACAACATATTGCGTACCTTTTGACAGGAATGTGGGTTGGTACTCGCTAAATATGTTTGCTGCTTCATTTTGATGTTTGGCGTTAGAAAAAGATAGGGAGAGCCTAGATTTAGTTTAAGCTGTGTTATATCAGAATTGACACTTATGTCTGAATATTGTGCTAAAGCTAAGTTTTGACAACTATTATACAAAAAAAAAATTGATATATCATTTTGTAATTTCTTAATTTGCGTGCATTTTGGGAGTAAAATGTGCTGCTCGATTTTTTAGTAACATCTTTTGTGTACTATGTTATGATATGTTTCATGCAAATACACATTTATGTTCAGCCAAAGTCTGGAATAGTATTTCCGTCCGATTATAATGTAGGCGTCTTTAAGACAAGAGTGAATAGGGTTTTATTAAGCTAGTACGTTTTACCACCTTAGGTTGCATCACCACTTACCATCAGGTAGGATTGTAGTCAAGTACTGGCATAAATATGGTAATAAAAATCATTTCAATACACATTTCATTTCACAAGTTCGACCCGGTTATATTTTACGCTGGAGGCGGAACTGGTAACGGTGTCACCCTCAGTCGTCTGGCCACACCGTAACTCAGTGAGATGGTGTAAGCATAACGCCTCTCCACAGATGGTCGTATGAAAATTAAAGACATGCCAGTCTTGATTCGACTATACTAGTGTTAAAACTCAATAAATTCCGTTTCAAAAAATATATTTTTCTTTAAAAAAAAATTCTGAAAGCGCTCCTGTTAAGTTAACTATCTGCTTTACATTTAATTATTTACTTCTACTTCATATATTAATGGTGTATGGACGGAGTTATTGCCTATTTTAGACAATAAATTTTCTAGCAATCGACCTTCAGGTAGTGCTAACATTACATAAGGTAGGTGAAGTATCTGATGTAAAATAAAGAATCACGCTACGCTAAAGTCACGAACAGTAAGACGGCCGATGGAGAGATTTGTCAGAAAAAACTTAAAGAGTAACTGAGTATCGTTACGTTTACGCATTCGTACTGCGTGGATAGTATCGCCTTTCTTTTTATACTCCTCAGTTGGGTCAGGAGAAGAAAGCCAGGACTAAAGAGGACAGGGAGGCAGAACTAGTGTAGATTGCGAGCCCTTTATCAAATGACAAGGCACACCTTGCAGCGACAGGTGACACATCTCTGCTCCCCGTGCGAGTGTATTGAGGGGTGAACCTCCTTGCCGTTGGGCAGCGGCCCGTCGGGGAACTTGCAGCCACCTTCAGCCAAAATCTCCTCCGCAGTCCTTGGCGCGCCTTGGTCTTTCGGTGTCTCCTCGTCGGGTTTCTTCGCTTTCACCTAAACAATTAGTTTCAAATAGGTACCGAACAAGTAATAAAATTATATAATAATAATATTCTGAACACTCACATTAATCTAGTCCCAAACTAGAATTCGCTGCATCTTAGGTACTAGACAACGATATACACACTTACATAGATAAATATACTCATACATATGTATGTAGATCGATGCATCTTATAACTCGAATAAAAACATTTGTGCTCATCATACGGATGGCCGATGGGGCAAAAAGATCCTTGAATGGAGACCACGTACTAGCAAGTGCAGCGTGGGACGGCCACCTACGAGATGGACTGACGACCTGGTGAGGATCGCTGGGTCTCGCTAGATGCAGGTGGCTGTGGACCGGTCGCGCTGGAATTCAATTGGAGAGACCTATGTTCAGCAGTGAACAGCTGCGGGCTGAAATGATGATGATGATAACACAAAGTTTGCCCCTTAATCTTGCTTGCAAGACTGGCAGGAAGACAGATGCAATATCAGGAATAAAGATAGGCTATGAATCATTATCAACAACATCACATGCGAAACCGCGGGGTTTAACTAGTTCTATATAAACACCAAACAGCCCTACTTTGTCACTTGATAAGAACTGAACCTGGTTCGATAAGTAGTGATTACGGCTCGCGAGGCTCGCAGGATTCTTGTAGTATGCAAGAACAATATCAATACTAAAACCTGATTTACTAACGCAACACCAAGAGTGGTTGGGTCTCGTCCCATTTGCGTAAGCAATACTATTACAGCCTGATTTACTGGTGCGAGACTAAAACTAGGTGAATCTCGCGTCAGTTTTGCATATGCAACACTACATATTCCCTTCCCCCTGACCAATTGCTCTTAATTTCTTTATTGGTTTTTAAATTGACCATTAAATAGTTTTCACCTTACCTCGGGACAAACTCGACAGCAAGCCTTCTTATCGGGCCTGTATGCCTCCTTTTCGCTGCACCGCAATGGTGGGCATTTCACCCGTGGGCACTGTATCTGCCTGGTCGCAAAATTGCACGTACATATGGCACACGTATCGTATCCTCCTGGAACTAGGTAGGGATGCCAGGAGGATCCCGGAGCGTAGCTTTGACCAGCCAGCATGCAGCTGCCGCTTTCTGACCACACTGCCGTTGTCGAGTCTGGAAAGAATGAAAACGAGTTGTTATTGACTAAGGCCTTACAGGTAAGTTTTACCAGGACACTGATAATTTAGACATTAATTTGTTTCTTAACATCCTTTTTTTTTTAATTTTATAACTGGCACAAGCAGTAACATATTAATGTATACAAGGGCGACTCTCATCCATGTATTTCTGCGTATCCAACCTAATACGCAACCAAATGCTGAGCCTGTCCTATAATGTATCTAAATGACAAACAAATGTTACATTAAATAGACTACCATTAAGACAATAAACCAATATACTCTACGGAGAAAGAAAACTTCGTGAGGAAACCTGCATGGCCCGCAAGGGTGTGTGAAGTCTACTAACCCGCACTAAACCAGCGTGGTATACTAGGATTTCAGGACTTATTAGCACAGAAAGCAGAGTCATCTGCCAATTTTCCAATCAGTCTTCATGTACCTATATACCTATATATAGATTTGGAGTTTGTATGTAACGGAATCTTTGAGGTCGATTTTTACCCACTTTAAAAGGTCAGATTAATTCGAAATTTTGCACACGTGTCAAAATAACAATATACAATAATTTAATGATTTTATTTTATAATAAAAAAATATTTTAAAATAAAAAAGAAATTTGTTTTGTAATAAATAATTTAATAAATTTGTTTTTTATAGATCGAACTAAAAAATGAAAAATATATTATAGTTTACAAAAACTAAAAAACACGCTTTTATAGTTAATTGAACTAAAAAGTAAAAAATTATTCATAATGTAAGTATAAAATGACTAAGAAGAAAATTAATTTCATTGTGGTAAAAGCGTGGGATGCTTTGTACTATATTTTTTCACTAACTCTGCATTTTAATAGAACTACTAAAAAATTATAGCAATTGATATCGAGCACCCCACGCTTTTACCACAATGACATTAATTTTCTCATTAATCACTTTATTCTTATATTAAGAATTATTTTTTTACTTTTTAGTTTGATTAACTCTAAAAGTGTGTTTTTTAATTGTTTTAAACTATAATTTATTTTATTGTTAACTTGAAGAATATTATGTAACTTCTAAAATTATACACTCGACAATGGCAGAAATGACATGAATTCGCAGCCGATTGCCACTTTGGAAAGGAAAAGAGGAAGTACTCACTAGTGCATATAGGGCAGCACTGTCCGGGCGGTTTGATGGTGGGCACCATACAGTTGACCGGGGGACACTGCACCGGCTCGCACCGAGACATGCCCATTGCACACAAGCACTTTGAACATGTCTGCAAACAACATAAAAATTTTGTTAATTACATACTAACTTTGTCCCGCGGCTCCGCTCGCGTGAAGTTCGGTTTGCCTCCGAAACAATCTTGAATTTATATAAAAACAGTAGACCACTTTTATTTGAGCTCTCCTTCGTTAACGGGGACTACTAAAACAGGGACCAAGTTGTATCTTCAATTCTACTGGAATGATTTTGATGAAACGTGCCGCAGTATTTAAGTCAGAAACGAACATTTCTTAGCTTTTCAAAAAAACGATCCCACGCAAGGAGTGACAGGAGACAATAATTTAAGTGTTTTTTTATCTATATTCTTTTTGAGATTTGATATTGGACTTTATTATTATTATATGACTGCTGAGATTAAAAAACAAATAATTTTGATACAATTGGTGAGCAAGCGTGCCAATAGATGGGAGATACCAAGATGAGATCGACAGCATCATCGTTATCATTATCGGCCCGTTGAAGTCCACCGCTGAACATGAGCCTCCTCTCTCAAAAAGGAGGGATTTGCCATAACCTACACACTTGGCAGGCGGATTGGAGATTTAGATTTTGATTGAATATCAGGATAACTCTACTGCCCGTTATTCTGATACATTCCTTAAGGAATGAACCAGTTAACTGGTTCTCAACTGCAGCCGCAGAAAGAGATGGAGTGAGATACCAAGAAGATAATTAAAAGCAGCAAAAACTACTGTAAGCTGAGTAAAGACTGTACCGGAAGGAAAAGGAATAAAATTTCATTTATTTTGTTACCTCCGTGTCTGTCCAAAGCTCGCCCAACTTGTAAAACTTGTCTCTTTGTGTGCAATAATTGACGTTGTATCGGAACAATGAATAGTCCGAAATTTGGTCTTCTAAAGGTCCGGGCGTGTATTTAGCGCTGAGCTCGTTGTCCGCCGACCCCGGCACAGCCGGGAGACAGGACGTGGGCACGCTTATCTGGAATTATGAAAATTTTCCGTTGATAATCGTTGTTCGTTTGTCCAGTTATCTAAAGATGTAATGCCACTGCTTTTCACGGGGGACGTATCTCGACTCATGACCGAAATTTCCATTTTAATCCAACTTTGAAATACGCAGATTTAATATTTAATCCCATATTAAGAAGAGTTTTCAGATTAAAGATAACAAAACTCTGAAAGTTTAGTCTGTAACATTACTGACTACTGATATTCATATTTTTTACTAGCGGTACCCGCCATGTGCTACTATGCTAAAAGATTATTTATTTTCATTTGTTTATTTTTTGAATCATAAAAAAAGATAAAGTAACTGCACTCTTTGATTAGGTTGTGAACAATAATAAAAGTCTATTTCAAAAGAATTGGTATCCGCTGAACAGTTGTTTTTGCTCTAACTGACGTAAGTAACGCAGTTGTTAAAATTTTCGTATGGGAAAAGTTGAAAATCGACTTCATGAATAAACCGAATGTGCCTAATGCATTATTTTAGTAGTCTAAAACCATCTTCGGATTATCATCATTCCATATAACCATCTTTCTAATGACACTGGTTTGGAGCACATTGGTTGGATGATTTCAAAGTCTATAACGGACATAGGTAGAAACAAATTTGCGTTTTATATATATAAATGGATTCCAAATTCTGAGTTACAGCTTGAATAAATTAATGATTACAATGGATAATGAGTTAAAATTAAACATATTTAACAGTAATCAAGCATTATCACTTCTTAAATCTTACTTACCCATTAATTTTCCAATTCTTCGTAGCATGAAAATATGAGAAATAGATATTTTTATAGTTATATTTTTCTACGTTTCAACGAAGTTTAAAAGATATTTAGCAAGTGTCGCCTCTGAATGTTTTACCACCATATAAGTAATTTTTTTAGTATGGTACAACCAAATCAGCTCGGAGACATTTTTGAGTTCGTAGTGGTCAGCAAGTAAATAAATAAAAAAATATACATTTTATATTTTTTTTTTCATATTTTTACATTTAATTACTTAATATTATACGTATTAAAACGTAATTTAATACATATATATAATACAATCACGTCTTCTTTTCTGGTTGTCCAACAGGGAATCGTACTCCGGCAAAAACGTCTCCAAGCTGTTTTATCTATACCAGTACCTAATTCATAAGAAATGGTGCCGAAAATAATTATCATCACCAATAAACTTACCAGAGGTACTCGCGTGTGCATCAGAACCGTGACGTTGTCATTCGCTCGCAGTTCTAAATAGGCAGCTCCGACGTGCAAGGCCACCAACTCGGCAGCTGTGGGCTCTAACACCCACCCCTCATCTCCTCCCAGTTCGCGAGCAGTGACTTCACCGCCCGCACGAGTCTCCAACCACCAGCTCGAACGGGAACGTGAGTTACTGCCGGTCACCAGCGTCTGTTAAATAGTAGAAATAATAATAAATACATAAAAATCATCAACCAATAAATATAACAGTAATAGGGAAAGAGAACAC
>WUAW01003315.1:25782-37514 GCA_017165845.1 Thaumetopoea pityocampa | reverse complement strand
ATCTCGCCCGGTGAAGCTGTAAAAGCCGTCAAGGCTAACAGCGATCTCATGCCGAAAAAAAAAGAATTAATCGCCGACGATAATTGTTCAGACGTGGTAAAAACGTGCATTCACTCGCGGGACCTAGTTCATACACGTCGTTGACATTACGCGCAGTCTGTGCTGCCTTGGTGCTACGACTGAACTCTTATTCAAAAATAACGTGCAATTTCGATTTTTACATGGTCATAGAAATAGCAATAATAATAAATAAAAATCGAATTGCGAAGAAACTGTCATAGGTGTATTATACATTAATTTGGGTTTGGAATTCTAAGTAGAATGAATGATCGATCTTCACACGAGCCAATATTAAAAATCGGCGATTTCATAGATAAGGACTTAATAATATTCATATCAGATGTTAGTGAAAAACTGGCAACGGCAAATAGGCCAGACTTTCGTACGACTGCGCTGTCAACATAAACGATACTATTACTAATCGGAGACGAAATCAATTTCAAGTCCGAAGGCCATTCGAAGAACTACCGAACGTAGGTCAATAGCCCTGATGCAAGAGTTCGTCTTTAATTGGCTTAATGTGGTGATAAGCACTCTGCTCAAATAGATCCTTCATCGATGAGTGTGGATTACCCTGATACGTCCAGCATTCGGATTACCCTGATACGTCCAGCATTCGGATTACCCTGATACGTCCAGCATTCGGATTACCCTGATACGTCCAGCATTCGGATTACCCTGATACGTCTAGCATTCGGATTACCCTGATACGTCTAGCATTCGGATTACCCTGATACGTCTAGCATTCGGATGTCTTCTGTACATCATGATGTTCAGCTGTCGACATACAGGTGCTGATCAGGTTTTGAACAGGAAGCGAGAGTCACCCCCGCCGGCGGTGGATAACATCGAGTTGCCCGGCCCGGCGGGGCCGCCAGTATCCAAGATTCCGCCGTTCATACCTGAACAGGCCAAACCCAATAAGAACAATATTAATTTGAACTATGTAAGTATTTTTGTTTTAATTTAATACTAGCTTTTGCCCGCGGCTCCGCCCGCGTGAATCTCTGTTTTCCGCTACATGGGAAATCCCAACACAATCATAGATTTATATAAAGCCTTAAAACCACTTTTACATGACCTACCTCTATACCTTAACGGCGGCTACTAAAACAAAGGAACAAGCTGATCAAACAAGGGATCAAGCTGTATCTTCAATTCTACTGGACCGATTTTGATGAAACATGTCGCAGTATTTAAGTCGGAATAGTACCTTTAAGACTGTAACGGTTTAACCAAAATCTACCCGCTGGTTTTTCCGAAACAAACAAACAAACAAACATCGATGGATTTGGTTTCAGAAGCGCTTAATTAGTCGATCCGAGTACTTCGTTTTTAAATATCTTTGATTTTTGAAAATTTGACGTTTAACAATTTTATAATAGTATAGATAGAAGCGATATTCATATATAAATATATGATTATATAATAACTAGGTAATAAGTATAAAATTAATAGTAAAAAAAAAACATTTTTAGAAACAAGCTTCTATTTAAATGCTCCAAAAAAAGAAAATAAACTTTAATTAAAATCAAATCCATCAATTTATTATTATACATTACACAGTTTATATAAGATATTGCATACATACATACACTCACGCCGGTATCCCATG
This sequence comes from Thaumetopoea pityocampa, assembly GCA_017165845.1. Lineage (NCBI taxonomy): Eukaryota > Metazoa > Arthropoda > Insecta > Lepidoptera > Notodontidae > Thaumetopoea > Thaumetopoea pityocampa. The sequence continues at coordinate 35,839 of WUAW01003315.1, read as the reverse complement.
AGGGTAGGCAGAGACCACAGTTTGCCACATACTACGATCCTGACACACCTCTCTCGCCTCATCCACATCCATACATCTTTTCATACACTGGTCGATTAAGGGTGCTTAGTACTTGGCCTTTTTGAAACAAGATGTTGATATGATCAAGGTAAATTTTTCCTGGGCGCCCTTTTCCGACACTTCCACTCACAAGATTTAGGTTAAGCAAGGCTTACCTCGATCAAGTGTTAGATGGATTACCTATCCAAACATTTAATTTGACTGACCTCTAACGTATTTCAAATGGCACGTAAACCATTGGGCTCCAGCTGATGTCTGAAGATCTGTTAATTGGCAATAATTCAGATTACCAACTATCAGTTTATCATTTTCGTTTAATTACTCATTATTTATTTTAGAAAATTCCCAACTTTTGAATAAAGGAATATTTTGATAAACTAAAAAAATACTTTTTTTTTCTAAATAAAACCAAATTCTGAAGACTGATTGGTACAGTGGCAGTGACCTTGCTCTCTGTGCCAATAGGTGCCGGGTTTGAACCTAGTGGGGACAAAATTTATGCGATGAGCATAAATGTTTGTATCCGAGTCATAAACATATTTATCTTTTTATGTATTTATCTATATAGGTATCTATATTGTTGTCTAGTGCCCAAGATACAGGGAATCCTAGTTTGGGACTTTGTATTCGATGTGTGTGGAAGTGTCCAGAATATTAGTCTTGTACATTTTAGCGTGAAGCTCCACCGCCGACGCGAGAGCAGTTGTCTGCGTGGCACGGCGCGCGCTGGATGCGTGTGCGCAACGCGTGGCTCCAGCAAGCCGCGCGCAGAGAGGCACGCTACGAAGACACGCAAAAACTCCTAAACAAAATTAATGTCAAGTAAGTTACGAGTTTATGCACAAGTGTATTAGCCACCGCACTCCTGAGCTCGTCCTTTAATTGATAATGAATAACATAACACCATCTGTGGCCTTTAATAGAACTTATTTTAATATTTATTTATTTAATAAAATTTATAGAATTTATTTTAACATTAATGCCGTTTTCATGTACGCCATGTTGTAAGTCACATCACCTAGATGTCACTTTCAGAAATACCAATTCAGTGATAATCTAGTACAATTTTATCTAGTAAAATATGGATTATAACATCCGCTGTTCAATATATCATGTTTTATATTACTTCGTTAATTAATTATTACATTTAAAAATTTTTTCAATTCTTTATTACGAAATAATATTGTTCATTTTTAAATTCGGTTGCTTTTAAGTTAGTAACCATTTACTGTGATCATTTCAAATTCAAAATTATTAATAATTCTAATCAATACAGATGACTGAAATAATTTGATAAATTTATCGTATTCCATCATATACGTATATCCTACTAATATTTAAATTGATGCGAAGGTTTGGTATATTTTTGTTATACAGTCATGCCAAAACGGTTATTTAACACGTTCCATGTCACGTGTACCATTTATGGTACACGTAAAACTTGACCATTAGGCCACGTGTACCGTAAATGGTACACACAAACATATTATATATAAATTCTAGTACTGGTATAGATTCATGATGCCGGGTATTATTTAAAATCCAAACGTTTACAACTGATGTATTTAGGAAAAACTCAAATGGCCTGCACGACAAGTCGGGCGAAAACGGCTTGGCAGGGAACGTGTTAACCTGATTTTACCGAAATTAGGTCTGTAATTAGTATATTTCTGGAGAAAGCGACCAGGATAACAGGCAGCATATCTTATTATCAATCAAAATTAACTCTGATATCCAAGATGGCTACCAAGCGTAGAGATTATGGGAAATCCTCTCTTTTTAAGAAGACCTTGTCCAACTGTGGACTTTCATAAGCTGATGATGACCATGACTCGGGTACAAATATTTGTGTTCAAAATACAAAGTTTGCCTTTATCAGGATTCAAACCCAGGCCCAATTGGTACAAAACGCAGGGAAACCACTAAAACCATCAGTCTTCAATCATTCTAACATTGTCATTTATTCGATTTTAACTAAACATCGCCAATTTTCAATAAAATATTGTTATAAATTTATTTCTTTTGTTTCAGTTCTATGTGAAATTTTTCTGGAGTTCAGTTATTATAAAATCACTGCATTTTGATTATTTATAATTTTATATAATACTTTTACATAATTATCAAAATATTGTAAGCAATCATGATTTGACAAGAATACAATGAAAACAATATTTTTTCTGGAGTTCAGTTATAATAAAATCAATGCATTTTGATAATTTATAATTTTATATAATACTTTTACATAATTATCAAAATATTGTAACCAATCATGATTTGACATGAATACTTAAAATGAAAACACAATATTTTTTCTGGAGTTCAGTTATAATAAAATCACTGCGTTTTGATTATTTATAATTTTATATAATACTTTTACATAATTATCAAATTATTGTAACCAATCACGATTTGACTCATACTTTAAAGAAAACACAATAATAATTTTTGACAGTATATTTTGTAAATATATTAAATACAATTATGCCTTTTTGCGTTTTTTATTTCCACCGTTCTGTAACTGTGGACATTCTGACTGCTTGTGGCCCTTCTCCCGACAATTGAAGCAAGACTGCGAACAAATCAAACACTGATAAGTATGAAATTATAAATGACTTTCCTTATAAGTGTACGTGAAATTACAAAATTCTTAAATGGGGATCGTGGCAGGTAATAGAGTTAACCATTTGCGCTCGACGACTTTTTCAGTCAGGCGGAGCAGCAACTCGATGCGATTTTGCGCATACATTACGAGTGCGTTACAGGTAGCCAAGGAACCTATTCACTAACTAATATTGGGCTTCTATCAACTGGAGATAACGAAATCTAGCCTAAACAATCATTGTCGCCTCTCACTCGCCATTCGAGTTGCTCCGTGAAACATCGTGTCGAGTGAGAGTTGCCGCTTCGAGCGCAAAGGGTTAAACAGTATTAGTCTATAATTCTTCAAATTTCCTATCTAATCCCGTCTCGTGGAGGAACCTATGTCTAATAACAACTAACTGCAATGTATACTTGTCTTGTCTAAAAATACCACCCGCTTATTAGTAATATAAATATATTTCCAGCTGGTCAGCATATTGAGTAGCTCAATTAAACATATTTTTTTTCAAAATACCCACCGATCGAATTCTATGGACAGTGTCTTTAATTATTAATTAAAATAAAAAATAAACATGTCGTTGGCAAAATCATCAACAGTCTATGGAGCCATCAGTATAAAGAAACAAAGTTATTGCCAGACACATCGGTGCAATCATTAGAATGAAATAATTATTTATAGATTTTTGTAGGAACTGTTTGTTATGATTACAAAATTAATATTTATGCAGTGTATAACTGCAATTTGGTATAAAACAAAATTTTTAGTGAGTGTAATTATCATCATGACGTTTAAATCACTGCGAATGCGGAGAACAATCTGCGTGCAGGCGAAAAAATATATATATTTGACAAGTATTAATTACAATTAAATAATTATTTATTATCCATAGTCCATATTCCTCCCTATTAAAAGGGCACATCTTCCCTTATCAGGAGGGTGATTAAGCCGATCAGGGCCGTCTTAAGCATATTCGGCGCCGGCGTGCGAGTCAGCTCCGCTCCGCGTGGTCTCATTGTAGTAGGTACCTATCGGAATTTATGGCGGTCGGCTCGCGCCCCCTAGCACTCTGCGCCGCGCCCCTTGATCCCCCGGGTAAAGACGGCCCTGAAGCCAAACTCGACGCTGACCTAATGTAGGTGTCTTTAAGACAATAGTGAATAGGTTTTTATTAAGCTGGTGCATTTTACCACCCTGGGTTACATCGCCACTTATCATCAGGTGGGTCTGTAGTCAAGTACTACCTTACAATTGGTAAAAAAACTAGTGCAAGTTGGTAGACTTCAGAGACACATGCAGGCATGCAGGTTTCCTCATAAAGTTTCTTTCTCCATTCAATATATTGGTGTCTACATTTTAGACCACATGAGTTAGGAAAAATCAGTGTTACGGGACCAGGATTGAACTCACGACCTTTTGAACGTAAGTCATGTCTGGCACCACTAGACCATTAAATATTATTATAACAATATTATATCACTCACCTGACTCTCAACAACTGTACCACAAACATGATTCTTCTGCTGACAACACCTGTCACACTCTTTACAATGGAAAAAAGTCGGCTTCACGCATCTTTTACAAACGTCACAGTGTACATATGTCATACCGTTCTTGCTTGTACACGCCTTACATTTGTGGCAATGGTTGTTAGTGCTGGCAACCCAGAATTTGCATTTATTGCATAATTTATAGCTCTTATCATTGGACAGATCGATGGTTGCGAGAGGTAGATTGGTAAAGAAACGTATGGGCGACATGAACTTGCGGCCCTCTTTCGATCTGTTATGAAATTTCTTGTGGTTTATGTATTCAATCTAGCAAAAAAAAAACACTTTATGAAACATTGATATGGATACCAAGGTTTTTGACTATATACTTGGGGGCTGCAGCTACTCTGTTATTATTACAGATCTTTTATTTATGGGGTGCTTAACATTCATCATCATCCCCAGTCCATATTCGTGGTCACTACAGAGGCACGGAGCTCCACTAATCAGGGGAGTGGGATTAGGTTGTAGTCTACCACACTGGCCTAGTGCAGGGTGGTAGAGTTCACACGCACCCATGTGGATGTGCAGGTTCCCTCGCAAAGTTTTCCTTCTACATTGAGCACATTGGTGTCTACAATATATTGTCCCCTTATTGGCAGAATTCATTACTCACAATATTGACCAAAATGAGTTATTGGCATCAGCGTTATAAGCAAAAGCTGGTCTAAATTCCCTTTTTAGTCACAGATTGATATGATGCGATATATCAGTAAAACTTTATTCATATAAATAATATTTTAGTGTGGGTAGTTTGCCTATTTGAATTTGATGAATGTGTATTTACTAATAAAGTACCTACTTGATAATCATGCATCTTGATTTCTGGTGCAATATTTGTAATATAAGGTTCAGAAAAGTATGGGAAAGCCCAAAGTGTAGGTATCAGGCCATCTGAAGGATCACCACACACTTTCCTGTATGTCGCTGTAAGTTCTTTCAGTGTGTGCACTAATGGTTCTACTCGTCCTCCGAACGGTGGATCCATTACAATGCAAATACCGCCATCGCTAAAAACAAAGAATCATAAAGGAATGTAAATATAATTCGTAATATAGCAGAGCTATATTTTTATAAATATCATTATTTATACACAGTAATATCAGTCTGATAGGTCTTTTTGCCGCGTGGCGCCGACATAAAATAGCGTCACTCCATCTCTTCCCATGGATGGTGTGAATACCAGCAGCGTTATCCTGTTATTCAACCAAAATCTACTAGAATCTCCAAGATTTGCTACAATCTCCACACATGGCAGGCGCCAGATTATGGCAAATCCCTCCTTTTTAAAGAGGCCCATGTCCAACAGTGGACTTCCATGGACTGACGATGATAGGCCTTTATAAATGTATTTGGTTTGTGATAAAAATATATAATAAAATACATAGGTATATAATAACGTACATAAATAGTTATATTTTATAATTTTACCCCAGGACTATTCTTTTTATTAAGATTTTATGGCTTGGTAGCGAGACCTTTAAGCCAAGTCTTATTTTCGGGCACTTATTTTCAGTTTTTTTTCTTTTTCATCCTGTGTATTTTCTCTTGTTCACTAATTTTATTTAAGTATTTAGATCGTCCCTACGGTATTTTCAATTTATATAATAATAATATAATAATAATAATAATATTCTGGACACCTTTTCACACACATTGATCTAGATACATAATGCACTGTAACACTTTTTGTTTTTGAGCAAATCACATAACTGGCGGCGGGAGGTATTACTAACTTCTATTATTTCACTTGCCAATACTAGTCTATGAAAAACGAACATTTGGTTTTGACACTCGAAGAAACCCCAGGACTATAAATCAGCAAAATTATATAATATTTTTCTTTGTAAATTATTTTTAATAATAATATTTATTAATTAGAATGTATAAATACTCATTGTGAGCTTTGGTACCTTAATGGCGGCTCAAGCTGGATGAAGCTGTATCTAAAATTCTCTGGACCGATTTTGATCAAACATGCTGCAGTATTTAAGTCAGAATAGTACCTTTAAGACTGTAACAGTGTGATCAAAATCTGCCCACTAGTATTTGCGTGAAGCTCGAACAAAGAAACAAACATCGACAGATTTGATTTCAGAAGCCCTTAATTAATCTATCTGAGTAATTAGTTTTTAAATATTTTTGATTAATAAAATTTGACATTTAACAATTTTATAATAGTATAGATTATTCATTATATAGCATTTATTATACTGAAATTTATAATGAATTTTGTTATTTACCAAGACGATTTAAAGAATTTCTTGAGCACCTTCTCATCTTCTTTACCATTGAACATATAGTTGTTGAACATATTGTACCAAATGAATTTAGCAGGTGGTTGGAATAGGTGGTGCCGCTTGTCATAGTCCAGGAGTAAGGAATTAATCTCTGCGTGAGTTTGAGCCTCCTCATGGATTGATGGAGTTCCAATGCAGAGAATGTTACTGTAATTTCAACATTTTTTTATTGTACATACATACAAACAATCACGCCTTTGCCCTAGGTCTCCAGCAGGGAATCAAACCCCGGTCTCCCGTGTTACAGGTGGGGATAGTGATCACTATACTACTGAAGAATTGGATTAGGCAGTGGCTACTTCTTTCCACTTGCTAAGGGAAATTTTTTAATTCTAATGGCATTAAAATTTTCCAAGTTTTTGATTTTTGCTGAGTAACTGTTGTTAATAAATGATCTACACAATTTTGTTAAACGCTCTATTGGCCAATGTGTGCAATTATAGGCCAACATGATTACGTGGAAAACCTCCTTTGTGTATCCGTCATATCTAATAATCATCATTTACCTGCAATTTTTGGCTTATTCTATTATTATCCATGGGAACCTGGATACCTAGCATAAAAACAGTATGCCTCCTCTTTCAGGGATCAAAACATGCCACTGCTTTTATTACATTTGATCTCAGCTATAACGTAAATAATATGGTAGCTATGTCTCACTGACATTTCCTTTTCTGATTTATTTTTGCTACATATTTTAAAATGATATACCTAGCTTATTTATGATTAAAGTTAAGGATAAAAATATTCCTTTTGATATAAGAGAATTTCGACAAATTAGAGGTGACCGTAAAAATGAATGTAAAGGTTAAATTTGTATAATTTAATAAAACCTATAATTTGAATTGCAAAAATTGCACTCAAACATGCATTATACGTAATTTAACCATTAAATTCCAAACTAAAAATAAAGGGAATTTCTTGACAAATTTAAAAATACGAGCAATGTTACTTTACTATCGAAATATTTTACTGACTCATAAAAACATACTGAAAATATTTCGTAGTTGACACCATGGATATATCCTATTAAGTATAAATCCAACTATATATAAAAAAGTATTTTTTATAATGTCAACCCACCTAATGTTATTATTTTTCAATATACCAAACACGGTACTTATAGATTTCTTGGTAAACATGTACTGGGCCTCCACAGAATCATTTTCCAACATTGGCAACCAGGTTGTTGGTCGGCTGAGCTGCTCATCAGTGATAGGGGTCATAATCCTGTGATCTTTGCTATGTTTCTTGCTCCTTGACAGTATATAGAGTTCTTCACAGGAGTTGCAATAGGCTCTATCTGATGCAGGATGGCATTTTACCTAGACATTATCATACTTAACTCATTAAATAATAGATAAGAGTCTCAAAGTATATTGTGGTCTTCTAAATCTGATGTATCTAAGTCTCAATTTACTTGTAGAGACCATGAAAACTATGAGCCAAAATACAGTAACAATAATATGTAATAAATACAGCTAAACATAAAAGACTTTGTGAGGCTTTAAAAACCCTATTACAAGGTGCATTAATTTTTTTTTTTTACTTGTATAAGACCAAGGAGCCTAAACGATAAAATATTCTGAAGACTTGATTAGGCAGAATAAATAATATCATAAAATTTAACAGATTCTTCTCAGCCAATACTGCAAATAATATAACAGTAACTTATTACCCATCACTCTTACCTGCTGGATATATAGATTACTAAATATCATTGACATTGAATTTCATTAAACTGAAATTCCTATCCCATCACTAAGAACGTATATATAGAAAAGAGGGGTAGAGAGATTGGATAAAAGGCAAGGAAGCTGCTGTGTGAGGGGGGAGTAGGAAATCTTATCTCACCATTTTTTATTATCATTTATTCTAATATACAATATCCCTATATCAACCATCAGGGCAGTGGCAAGCCCTGCCAGACATAACACCCATCTGGCTGGAAGACCTTCTCCTTTCCGATACTCCACTCCATCCGATCTTCACTTTACTATAACTGATGATGCCCACATTAACCAGCCATTCGAAAAGTCATACTACATCACCACATTATCACCATCAACATTGTTACCCTCATTCACAGAAAAAAAAACCAGTCATTATCGCCATTGTTACCCATAATTTAAAAAAACTCAAAAATCCATCAAACAATAGTTCACAGCAAGTCAACGTCAGCCTCATCAGGACCATATGCAACCTTCACATACTGCTACCCGATCCATTAGCATGACATTCAACTAACTAGGTGGTCTTTAATTTAAAAAAAAACAATTCATTGCAGCAAATGTCCGAAATCACTGCCAATCTCTCATCCAGTGTAGCAGTCTCTATACACTTGGATTATACCACTAACGATCAACTCAACACGCTCAGTCACCATAAATTTAGAGCATCTGTACCTTAGTTTTGACTCACAGTAGATTTTGACATTCTGGTATTTACAAGTTCACTTCGAGCATGATGCAATAGTTCAACATGGATTCAGTATTACATAGATTATCAGTCTCCGGTCTAAAAGGGAAGTGATATGGTGACCTACTTTACAACATACAGCTACTTCACATCCTCAATGGATTCTGGAATGGCGACATTATCATAAAAGTCTGAATCACGGTGATGAAGTTTGATATTGATTTAGTATATAAAAAAGTCCCGACATTCAAACGTCGGGGCAGTGGGCCTGGCAGATATAATCCCGTCTGGTGGGAAGATCTGCCCTTTTCCGATATTACCACTTCTGCCATATATCGACCAATAGCTGGTGGCATCCCCATGTGATCATCAATGTTTTCATAAAGTTCATCATTGGTCATTTCATCCCACTACATTACAAAGGTGTGGTATGTTTCGAATTCAAGCTACAATTTCAAGTGATATTTTCTAATTTCTGATAAAATAGTTCTAATAATATTTAACTTCAAAAAGGGTAAACTAACCTCACATAGGTTATTCCACGCTGCAGCTTTATCAATCGTCGGAATCAAGTTGTAATATTTTTCATTACGTTTCCGCACGTTTGCTTCCTGCCAGTCATCCTCTTTGATATGTACTGTGCATTCCTTATTTCGACACGAAGCACAAGCATAATATCGGCCTTTTTCAGTCGAAAATAATAATGTCGGTCCGTGCAAACAAAGCGGGTGAGAGGTTAGATCTTCTATGATCACTTCTACCGACGACTGTTTATGAACACTATTAAATTTCTGTTCAATCTTACGTTTTTGAGGCATTTTAGATTAATTGTTTAGTTTTATGAAGTAAAAAAAATTATAAATGAGTATACTTTAGTATTATACTCATTAATCTGTGGAGCACAGACGAAATAAAGAACAGGTAGATACCACCACCATAGAGGGCACACCTTAGAGAAAAGTATAATCTTCTTCTATTTTCATAGTGGCAATCGGCTGCAAATTCGCGCCATTTCTGCCAGTGTCGAGTGTATTATATTTTATAAGTTATATAATATTTTTCAAGTGAACAATAAAATATCGGGGTATCACATCTTATTGCTTCTTAAGAGTTTTGAAGTCAATCCGAAC
>WUAW01003311.1:67056-81204 GCA_017165845.1 Thaumetopoea pityocampa | reverse complement strand
TAGTTTTTCTTCTCCGTTAAGTACATTATTGTCTACAATGTAGACCGTACATGTATTATAAATAATAACTCAGTGGTACGGGACCGGGATTCGAACCCACGACCCTTCGATCGTAAGCCGTGTCTAAAACCACTACACCACCAATGCACAAGTGCAATGCACAAGTGCAATGGAAAGTGTGAATAAATAAATTAAATATTTAACATACAACGTCAGATCTACGCGTACTAAAAGACAACACTTTCCAGGAACTTCGCTCTTCGCCGTGGCCGCGCACGAGTTTGGCCACTCGCTGGGTCTCAGCCACAGCTCCGTAAAGGGGGCGCTGATGTTCCCGTGGTACCAAGGCATCCAGCCCAACTTTGTGTTGCCTGAAGACGATCGCAATGGCATTCAACAAATGTATGGTGAGTGCGAATAATCAATACTTTTAAACGACTATCCACAGGCGTCATCCCATACACAGTACACACCAGTCTACAGACCATTGGCATCCATAAACCCATACATACAGTTACAAAACGCAGCAATCTTAAACACTTATCGTCCGCAAGTTTTATCCCTCAATCAGCTTTAAAACTAACGTATATACTATCTTTTTCGCGGTTTTTCGTTTGACCAAAAACCTGCGAAAAAACGCCAATTCCTCAGAGTGCGAGAAGAAAATAATAATAAAAAAATATTGATCCGTAAAAACACAACTACACACAAAGTTAGTCCAGAAAAGTTATATAAAAGTTTACAATAAAATAATTATAACAAAAATGTGGGTAGACAGTTGCAGTTTGTCGAGTTTGACCACTAAAACTGTCTTTTTGTTGTGCATTAATTTAAAAAGTTGATTCTATATATACATCATTTAATTATATATTAATTAGCGCTAATATCATATCTAAACTCGGCTTGGCCTGTATCTTAGACACTAGTTTATAATGTATGACAATGTTAGTATACACACCGAATCGGTGTCAATAATGATATATGACCCTTATTTCTGTGCCAATGGTTCACGAGTTCGACTCCCGGTAGGTACAAACTTTGTGAGAAGAGCACAAATGTTTGTATCCGAGCGTAGACGTATTTATCTATATAAATAAGTATGTATATGGTTGTCTAGTGCCCAAGATACAGAAAATCTTAATTTGAGATTAGATCAATGTGTGTGAAAATGTCCAGAATATTTAAAATTAATATTATTAGTATAAATACATCATGTAATAGTACAGGCGAGAGTGCAAAAATAATAATCACTATATCAGTATGATTATATCCTCGCACAACGAACTAATACACTACACGTTTCACAATAAAATTTCATGTGAACTTCGTTAACCTTTGCCCTTACAGCGTCTGTACAGGCGACTACGAAAAGGAACAACGAGACCTTTTTAGGGTTTTCATGCGTCCTTTTCATTTGGATTTACTCAACCTTTTAAAACTTAAAACGTCAGGACATTGTAAAGTGAAATATGTCCCCAGCCTTGTACCAATGCGCCACCGAGCGAGCATACACCAATGTTCCACATTAAATCGAAACTAATATACTAGTTAAAAACTTTCACTAAGTTTGATCTCTATATTAACTCGCCCAACTATCTATCTATATATACTATTGTAAAATTGTCATATATCAAATTTTCAAAAATCAAAGATATTTAAAAACTACTCAGATCGACTAATTGAGGGCTTCTGAAACCAAATCTGTAGATGTTTCTTTGTTTGTTTGTTTGTTCGAGCTTCACGCAAAAACAATCGAATAGATTTTGGTTATATTATTATAATCTTAAAGGTACTATTCCAACTTAAATATTACGGTATGTTTCATCAAAATCGGTCCAGTAGAATTGAAGACATAGCTTGATCCCTATTTTGGTAATAGGGTACGAGAGGTCACGTAAAAGTGGTTCTGATAATGAAAAGATTTACATAAAGGTACTTTATCTAAATCTCTAATTGTGTCGGGATTTCCCATGTAGCGGAAAACGACATTCACACGGGCGGAGCCGCGGGCAAAATATAGTATTTAATATTCCTCTCCATTTCCTTCCCTAATTCATACTTTATATCTGACAGTGTTGATCATAACTTTGTAGTCTATAGGCAGTGGCGGACTTACCAGCGGACTGAGTAGACTTGAGCCTAGGGCGGCAGGTTTTAGGGGCGATCAATTTGAGGACCGAATTGTTTTAGCTGCCTTATAGAAACCAAAAAGATTTCTGTAAAATGGTTTTCTGATGTCTTACTGAGAGAAGTACAGACAATTGTAAAGGCAAGAGCGGCAAAATTATTAAAATTACAATAGCCTATACTATAGTATAGGCTGTTGTAATTTTAATAATCAAGGTATACCTTGAAAATCTGTAAATCCGCCACTGTCCACAGGTGTCGCTTTTCGAAATTCAAATGTAGGTCACCATACCTCTGCAAAATGCGCCTACCCTCTACTTTTCAACTATAATATTTTTACAGGTGAAAAAACAGTTACAAAATGGGGAAAAATACCACATTACCGACCGGCGGATACTCCACCACCCACGACCACAACGACGACAACCACTACCACAACAACGCGGCGACCGTACCATCGACACCCGAACAGACACCCAGAAAGATATCCGACCCGACATTACACGCCTTACCCGCGAACGACGGCGAAATATCCCACATACTATCCTGAAAGACCATACTACCCAGAACGACCCTACATCCCTGATCGCCACTACCCAGAAGAACATCCTAGGCGGACCAATTCACACTACCCTCGGCCTACGGAAACTACCACTTCTTCCACAACATACCGGCCCCGTTATCCTCACGTTAGACCAGAATACCCGAGCCATCGACCGAATTATCCGAATTATCCAAACGACCCGAAAAGAGATTACCCAAGGAAACCCTACTACCCTGAGAAGACGACACAGCGACCGATCACAACCACTCCATCCGACAAGCCTGATACGTGCGACACTAGTTATGATGCGGTTGCTGTTATTCGCAATGAACTGTTCATATTCAAAAATCGGGTAAGTGATAAATTAAAGACTTGTCAAATGTTGAGAGACTACCCCCAGAATCATCCAGAAATTAAAGAGCGTCGCAGAGCTAGTTGTCACTTTGTTTTTAAACTATTAGGCCTGTTGCAATCCTAGGACTTTCCATCAAAGGACCTTCCGTCCTTCCAGTGCCAAAATTCTTTGTCTTCACTGCTAACCACCCCTAACTTTATGATACTTTCACACCGGATATTGGCAGAATTGTACCAAATTGATCAAACACCATAGACTAAGAAAGAAAAAGAAGAAGCCTGCTATAAGTACGGAAGCAGCAAACTTTTTATATCTTGTCAAGTAATCTCCACAGTATGTAATGTAGCATGCGCACAATGAAAGGAAGATACTAGACTCGTTAACCCACCAGAAAGGCGCTGTGTTATTGTTCTGTTATGTAATATTGTTCAAAGTACCTCACTGGAAGTCTCGAAACAGCTTATTAATATGCTTTTAATTCGAAACTGTTAAAGTCATTCGCTTCCTATTGGCTCTTGGATGAACTGTCAGACGGAATTATTAGACTTGCGGAATGTCAATTGAACACTCCATCAATAGAATCATATCATAGCAACTATCTGAATGACTATTTATTTTTATTGCAGTACCACTGGAGGATAGGGGCCCAAGGCCGCTACTCTGGATATCCAATGGAGATAACAAGAATGTGGGCCAGTCTACCGAAGGATCTTACACACGTCGATGCGGTCTACGAAAGGCCAGACAAAAAGATAGCATTCTTTATAGGTGACTCTCATAATACCGTTTCTTTAAAATATTCAATTTGTATAACTTATAAGATAAATGATCATGGGCGTACCCAGGTTCTAGGCCGGGGGGCGGGCGAATCATATTTTTATAAACACCTAGTCAAATAAACATAAATTTTATATAAATTCTTTATACAATGGCTATTTCTAGAAGTTGTATATTGTATTGCAAATGGCATAAAGTTCTTTTTCTTAACTTTTATCGACAAAAGTAGATAGTTAGTAGGGACGTAAATAAAATCCAGGGGGGGGCAGCTCCCCCCTGCCCTCCCCTGGGTACGCCCATGTAAATGATTATCATTATCATTTAGCCCATGGAAGTCCACGGCTGAACATGGGCCTCCCATTAAAAAGAAAGGGTTTCCCATAATCTCCACGCTTGGCAGCCGTCTTGGAAGCCGCAGTAGATTGTGATTGAATAACAGGATACCGCTGCTGCCCATTATCCTGGTGCATCTTTCCACGAGAAAAAATGAAATATAATTTGAACATAAAAAGTTGATTTCGTTATCATTAATCTATGTTTAAAAAAAATGTACACATTTCAGACCAAATAAAATTCATATAAATTATAACTTGAAAAGTCTACACATTGCGGGGAACTTTACTTGTCAGTAAATTATTCTATGATAAAGCTCACTCTGATAGAAGAAGTATTTTGTACATTATATCGTACAAAGGAACTGGCGTAGAACTTTAATATCACCGTTAATGTAATCGTGTAATCATGTTGTTGTTTTTTTTTTATTATTATTAGGTAAACAGTTGTACTTGTTTGATTCACAACTACTACTGCCGGGGTACCCAAAGCCGCTGGTCAGGCTCGGCTTGCCAGAAAGTTTGGAGAAACTGGACGCGGCTATGGTTTGGGGCTATAACGGCAAAACTTATTTCTACAGTGGCACTATGTATTGGAAGTAAGTAACAGATTCTTCTAGATCGATTAAGAACATTTCATCAAATTAGTATTGTACCTTTTATTACTATAACAAAAATGATTCTATAATCTGTGGTTGACTTGGATGTCTCTGGAGCGGATAAAAAATCATTGATGTAAAATAAGATAATAACGGCATAAAACTTATATAAAAGGAATAAAATATTATGAATATTTCAATTTGATAAACATAATAAATGACAAAGTAAGCCACTAGTCACACACAAGACCTTCGGCACCATCACAAAATTAAAAAAAAATAATAGTTACTATGGTAAAATATTTTCAATTGAAATTGATAAGGCCTGTGTCATTTTTATCCTGTGTTCATGGATAAAAATGACATTGAGATACGAAATGATAATTATGAGGAAAAAATCCACAAAATTACTGAATTGACTAAATTTTTGAAGGGTCGGCAACGCGCGTTTGATATTCCTGATGTTTCAGGCATCCACAGGCCGCGGTAACCGCTTACTATCAGGCGGGCCGTAAGCCTGTTTGCCATCAAAGTGATATAAAAAAAAATTCTATATCAAATGAGATTTTTAAGTCGAATGTTACTTTCAAACGTTTCAGGTACGACGAAGACGAAGGTCGCGTAGAACTCGACTACCCGAGGAACATGGCTATGTGGAAAGGGGTCGGCTACAACATTGACAGTGTCTTCCAATGGAAAGATGGTAAGCACCTTCTCTCATACCTTATCTGTATATATAAAAATCAATCTTCGTACGTTAGTCTCGTAAAAACTCGGAAACGGTACGACCGATTTGATTTTTTTTATTCGTGTCAATACAGACGTGGTTTATGAAAAGATAAAATTATGAAAAACTCAGAGGAACAGCCGAAAAATCGAAGAAATTATGTTAAATGTTACGAAGTTCACTGATTCAGTTAGTTAATTATATGTATAACTCTAAACAACTGCGTTACAAAATTTCATACTCTTGTCTCTCAAACATGGAAACAAATCTAACCCGCGATCAAATCTTTGAAGACGTGTTTCAAATTTGACAATTCTTTAGATTTAACCTCGTCTGAAAATCACTTATAAATTCCTGAGGAATTTCAGTTTTGTCCTGAGTCCTGGCCTAGCACCATTTTGAATTTTATGTTGTTAGCATTCACAAAAAAAAAATGTTTTTTTGAAATTTTACCCCTAAGGAGCTAAAATAGGGAATGAACGATTGTATGAAAGTTCGTCATTTTCAAAATTAGAATTAAAAGAAGAAGTAAATTTCATATACCTGCTTCTGGTTAGAAATATATATACACATATGTCGGCATTTTTCAATATTTTACCCCTAAGTGGGTGAATTAGCTTAGTAATTTAGCCCCAAAAGGGAACACCGCAAGCGTCGTTTACAAAGAGGTACTACGGTAATTAAGACAAAAGATTAAAAAATTAAACACGTAAGCGAAGCTGTTGGAAACAGTTAGTATATATATTAAATGTAATTTAATATGTATAACTAACTTCTAACGCTACTTATAAGCGACTGATGCGANTGTTTTTTTGAAATTTTACCCCTAAGGAGCTAAAATAGGGAATGAACGATTGTATGAAAGTTCGTCATTTTCAAAATTAGAATTAAAAGAAGAAGTAAATTTCATATACATGCTTCTGGTTAGAAATATATATACACATATGTCGGCATTTTTCAATATTTTACCCCTAAGTGGGTGAATTAGCTTAGTAATTTAGCCCCAAAAGGGAACACCGCAAGCGTCGTTTACAAAGAGGTACTACGGTAATTAAGACAAAAGATTAAAAAATTAAACACGTAAGCGAAGCTGTTGGAAACAGCTAGTATATATATTAAATGTAATTTAATATGTATAACTAACTTCTAACGCTACTTATAAGCGACTGATGCGAGAGTGCGAGGCGCGCGGTGGCTTATTATTGGTGGCGAACTGGTTTATTCCGGTTTTAGTCACTGTGTGTACAAACACTACTACAGACATAAAAACGTCTCCGAACTGATCTATCTGTAACGTACTGTTCCGACTCACACGCAGATGCGTTTCTACTCGGAATGGGTAAATTGCCATTCTTCCAGTGCACGTCTGCACATACCCACACACCAAAATAGGAATACTGCAGTGCCTTTGACCACTGGTATTTGATAGTAGATCAAAATGATGGTACCTAATCACCCGAGTCAGTTCTCTAAAGCTCGGTATATTGATGGTAACACTTACTGCAGTGCAACTAGTCTCCAATCTGATAAGTCGTTATTGTTTCCAGGCAAAACTTACTTCTTCAAAGGCANGCGCGAACTGGTTTATTCCGGTTTTAGTCACTGTGTGTACAAACACTACTACGGACAAAAAAACGTCTCCGAGATGATCTATCTGTAACGTACTGTTCCGACTCACACGCAGATGCGTTTCTACTCGGAATGGGTAAATTGCCATTCCTCCAGTGCACGTCTGCACATACCCACACACCAAAATAGGAATACTGCAGTGCCTCTGACCACTGGTATTTGATAGTAAATCAAAATGATGGTACCTAATCACCCGAGTCAGTTCTCTAAAGCTCGGTATATTGATGGTAACACTTGCTGCAGTGCAACTAGTCTCCAATCTGATAAGTCGTTATTGTTTCCAGGCAAAACTTACTTCTTCAAAGGCAAACACTTCTGGAAGTTCAACGACCTGCAGATGCGCGTGGAACACGAGCGGCCGCTGCCGTCGGCACCGGTGTGGATGGGCTGCCTCCCCACCGAGCGGCGCTCGCGCTTCCACGGGCCTCCCGCGCCCGGCTCCACGCTGCGCTCCATGAGCGCCGCGCGTACCTCGAAACTGGACACGCTACCCTCACTGGTGTCCGTCGTTATACTACTGATCAACTGCATTCATTACCACTGAACTTTTTATCATCAACGTACAATAGACGGCACGAAACTTGAGCAATCTCCTTGACTGTGCAGAAGGCGATTTTTAGATCTAAGACGTCGCGTGAAATGGACGGGAAGGGTTTTCTAACGCACGCTCGCACGCGATTGGTTGCAAGAAAGTGTAAATGCGCTNTGCGCGTACCTCGAAACTGGACACGCTACCCTCACTGGTGTCCGTCGTTATACTACTGATCAACTGCATTCATTACCACTGAACTTTTTATCATCAACGTACAATAGACGGCACGAAACTTGAGCAATCTCCTTGACTGTGCAGAAGGCGATTTTTAGATCTAAGACGTCGAGTGAAATGGACGGGAAGGGTTTTCTAACGCACGCTCGCACGCGATTGGTTGCAAGAAAGTGTAAATGCGCTAAATCTCCCTCACTACTGTGTATAATGCTCAAGTTTCGTGCCGTCTACAAGTTTCGTGCCATATCATATATACACATAGTTATCGATACTACCCACATATAAAATTACACTTCAAAAATATAAGCAGATAAAAAGTAACCGGGTTCCTGTTACCGACAACCTAACTTCTTTGTGTAAGTAACTGAGCGCCTTAAAGAAATTACGACGCGCTTATCGGATTTCGTTTCATAGTTCATTGTGAATATGTTTCAAAATGTTATGAATGTAACATATCTACACGTACATAAATCATATCGCGTATTTAAAAAGCAACTGGTCGTGAAAATGAACTGAATTTTAATAGATAAAACACAATAGAACTTAAAAGTCCCCATAGAAACGAAAATGTTCACGATAAAACACTACAATGGAGGTGTTTTATGAGGGAAACGTTTTATATGGAATAATGGTAATTAATCATCTTTCATTAAAGTTCCTTGGTGCGTTCAAACTCGGTGTATAGTTACTTTGTAGACTTCACGTGCTAGCATATCATTATTCAGATCATTATACTCGGGCCATTACAAACGAAGTCGCAAAAATATTTTATCGGCCCTCTCCCTCGCACTTACGACTTACAATACTTGTGGTGTTGTGTGTAACTGTGATGAATATATTATCAATATGAGAAAACAAATAATACAAAAAATATAATTTAAAATTATATCCGCTTTCTCGAATGACTGGTTGAAGTTTTGTCGAGGTAGAATCTAGGCCAGGCATAGTTCGTTTTCTACAACATGTCCAGTTCCCATAGAAATTCTACACTGACACAGCCAATATTTACTCTCTCCGTTAAATATTTTCGTCCGTCTATCTTGTTTTTATCGGACCTCTCCCTCGTATTTATGACTCTTATGACGAGCGGTATAACCATTTACCTGTTTAATTATACATGCGTGTGCTCATTAGATAATTATCGATAAACAAATCGCACTCATTGTGCATACTTATTGATATAATAATTTATAACTATATCTTTTTGTTTGTAATGGCCGGACTATAAAGAAACCTTAAAGAGCAGAATACAGAAAAATCGTAGATATACTTGACTTACAAACGCAAATGTCGTTTCAGTAACTCATCTATGGATTTTTGTGTTGCACGATTTTATTCTACCGAATAAATCATAATCCCTCTTTGCTAGTTGAACTAGTCTAGTTGAATGAATATAACCACTTTCAATATATAACATAGTAATTAAATAAAGATTAAATTTAATGACGCCACCGTGTGATAGAAACGTTCAATGGATAATTTGCAGTGTCCGATTAGAAGTATTTTTTTGTATTTACTGCAATATATTTACTGCAATTTAATTAAATTAATTTTATTTTACTGCAATACTACTGCAATGTTTTATAAAAACTGATCTAACTTATACATATTAATAGTATATATAGTAAGATATGCGACTACTTATACTATCTAAGTATTGTGGCAAAAAACGCGTATCGTTATACGCGCTGACTACTGACAACCCCGCACTCTTTGTTTGATCTGTCAACATCACATGAATGACAGTCAGCTGATTTCTCAGGAGATTAGTGTTCTGTAAATTTGTTATACAAAAGTCCTCTTATACCGGTTATATTGTAAAAATCACAAAAATCATAATAATTTATAAACATCACAAAAGCTATGAGCTTTATTGAAGTTTTTTTTTCTATTTCGATAAAAATGACATGTATATTTTTGCAGTTATTTATTAATTGGTTATAAGTCGGCTGAGTCCTTAGAAATTGTCCCTTAAATAAGGGTACGTTCGAAGGATCTCTCTCTAGCTGAATCATTGTCTGAATCAACAAGTACATATCGGATATGTCTGAATCAAAACTAGAATAAGTAACTATTGCGCAAATTTGCACTGCCTGTTTAGTATTAAATAATTATTTTACATAATATCTTCGTAAACCTAATTATTATGAATTGTAAACTTGTTAGGGTAAAAAATGAATGATTGTTTTCTACGTAATGATCTCAATATGATCGAGTGCTTGGTTTGTAAATCTCATGTAAGGTATAAAACACCACTTCGTTTAGCTTCTGTACAGTTTGTATTGTCAATCGATGTTCATATAATAATTGTATCATGTATGCAGTCCTTTTTAAAGAAATTCCCATTTTTATATGTATTTTGTATATATAATTATTAACTATTCTACCTATTGCCTATATATAATCTTGGTGTTGTAAACGCAAAAAAAAACATTATATTTAATACATAATCTAGAATTAATGGTCAATTCAAGGGTCGGCAACCTTTTTTTTTAGTCGCGGGTCAAAATTAACCAAAGTGTGAGCAATAAAATACGTTTGGGTCAGAGATATTTTCGTATTTCCAAATCTTGTTGTTTTTTATGTATTATGTTTTATTTTCGGAAAGAAAACGGGGTCATGAAAATTGAAATTATCAAATGGGTCGCTCCGTGACCCGCGAGTCATAGGTTGCTGACCCCTGGTCTAAATGTTGTAAAATAGTGCATTCTTTTATTTATAGTAGCAACCCCAGATTCACGCCGCAAAACAATAGCCAAATAAAGACTCACTTCAGATCACTTGATACTTCAAGAAAGACTGTAATGTGACTAATTTTTATTTTTCATCAGTTCTCGGCGTGAATGTGGAAGCGCTATAAGACCTGGAACGGATAACAGACAACACGTGGTACTTTTTTTATATACCAAATCGCTCAAAATGACAAAAAAAACCTGTTACGTCACAGAATGCTATCAAATTTATTTTTATTAGACCACAGTCATGCGAACAAACCGACATATTACGAAGCGGATGGCTAGCCATTATATAAATATATAATCAAAGATGGAAATATAGTCTGATTATAGGTGGAAATACAGTCTGGACAAGTTCATAGTCAAAGACATCAAAAATATCCATTTTTGTACAGAATGAAACCAAACAGTGTGTACTCTGTTTCAGGCGATTTATATAAAATACTTTGTTTTGTGCTGGTTAAAAGAGGTACACATTATACTGTAATTTGTAAATTATATATAAATCTAATATAAATAATGTATACATAATTATAAGTATAAGATGGCATATGTTTAATATCGAATACAACCGTGCGATTAACAGAAGGAATTTATCATTTACCCAGAAATGGATACAGAGTTTTGCTTATGGTAACATTGATTCTACAACTCACAAGTGTGGCAAGGATAAATAATTTAAAAAGTAAATGATAAAGATCATAAACACATATCATTGTTAGGTTAATCAAATTTGTGCATTTACTGTCATAACTCAAGGAGGGATTTTTTGACTGTTTGAATAACTGTGAATGATGTTGACTTTCACATATATACGCGATTAAACTTACTGAGCCTAAGCAATAAAATTGTAAATGATAAAGAAAGTTTGTCCTTATTGGTACTTCTGATTAATATACTATTTCTGCTATGTCTCCTGATTAATATACTATTTCCCTCTGACGCATATACTGTATACTTTGTAAGCAATGTACAAACAGTGAGTGAGCAAAAATTAAAAGTGACTCAGTGGAGTCAGTGACCTCAATATTCCTTCTGCTAAACAAGCATTTTATTCATCCATAATAACAGTACAGTACAGTAATTATTTTTTACAACTAGCCTTATGTATGCTGTGACAAGCCTAAGAGTGTTATGTTAGTATGATTATGATACTTGTGTAATCCAAATGGGTTCCATATTGGTAATACGATTTGTGTTACTAGTGTTGAAAGTAAAAAGTGAAACTTGATAAAATAAACATGGTGCTGAATATAGTTAGTCACTGTACAGAATAAATTCTTTTTGAATATTTTTGTATGATGCTGTTGTAACTTGAAATAATGTTTACCAAATTTAAATAATTAATCTCTCTCTCTTCCATAGCAATCTTTTGTAACAGATTTATTTATGTATAAGATATAATATTATATATGTGAATATATATCTTATGTGATCAACAGTAAAAAATATTCTAAATAAAATGGTCCATAATCTGAGGCGTCTTGTACGTATAATGTTTTATAGCTCAAGTCACCTCATTGATTTAGTGTATATACCTAGGCTACTGTAGCTTTTACAATATCTTTGGACAAAAATAATTTAATGATAACTGTGATATTTACTTTTATAAAAAAAAACACGCCACTAAACATTGGCTATAAAAATAAATAAAAAATTAAAGTCTTTCTATAATAATTACTCAATAAATAATTTTAGTTCAATGTAATTTCTTTTATGTAATATTATAATGTTTAAATAAGTGAAAATAAAGAATTTTTAAGATACTTTTTTTTTTAATTTGAGGCAACCTTCAATATTCCTGATATAATTTATTTTCTAACCATAGACCTTCTATGATGATTGTCAAACCGATCGGCTATGAACCACCTGGATCTATCTATTGCCCGTTATCTTAATAAGGTCATCCTCTCCACCAAGTTGAGGGTCGACCACACTACGATTTCTGGTTCGAGGTGGCTACCTCAATACTGGGACCTCAATAATAATAATAGTTTAGTTCAGACTAAAATAATCCATAAATGGTTTAGTAATAATAATACTTATTACAACTAGTGTTAGTAATCACAAAAATGTTCATGACCTATGTTCATCGGTTCTGCGAGATATGTGCTCCGCCAACTACCACTTCTATTTTGCAATCGCTTGAGCCACATTTTTTACCATATTTAAGCCAGTACTTGACCACAATCCCACCTGATAGTAAATGGCGATGTAACCTAGAGTGGAATAACGTACTAGTATAATGAAAACCTATTCACTCTTGTCTTAAAGACGCCTACATTATAATCGGACGGAAATACTGACGTAGAAAGACTATTCCAGTCTTGTTGACTTTAGTTCTCCTGCTGATTACCTCATCGTGGATTT
The DNA here is from genome assembly GCA_017165845.1 of Thaumetopoea pityocampa. Classification (NCBI taxonomy): domain Eukaryota; kingdom Metazoa; phylum Arthropoda; class Insecta; order Lepidoptera; family Notodontidae; genus Thaumetopoea; species Thaumetopoea pityocampa. Next base: position 68,243 of record WUAW01003311.1, on the reverse strand, counting down.
TATCACGCAGGAAAATTCCAAATATGGCTCTTTAGATTGCTAGCTGAGTGACCCTGAGCTTTCTTCTGAGTTCATTGTCAGTGGCTACATCTCAGATCCGTAAGTTATCACTGGCAATAGGCACTGATTGAATGGCTTGGTTAAGACCACGGCATTATGGTATTTTTGATGAGATGTCACATAGTTTCCCAAAATCTGACCAGCCTACCCCACCGTAAAATTTATACACCCCAATACCAAGTCATACAAATCCCTGTTTATCTAAATCAAAGGTTCCCAGACTTTTTTCTCATAGACCATTTTCAAAATTTAGCTGGTTCCGGTGGACCACCTGCAGCTACATTTCTACCATGTTCCCAAAACTCGACAAAAAATGTGAAGATTAGATCTATGAAAATTTGCGTACGCCAACATAGACTCCCGTCGAGTCTCCCGTGGACCCCTGGGGGTCAAACAAACAAACATCGACGGATTCGGTTTCAGAAACCGTTAATTAGTCGATCTGAGTAGTCTTTTTTTAAATATCTTTGATTTACAAAATTCGACATTTAACAATTATAGATGCCAGGTTTTAAAATTATGGTCAGTTTTTTCCGTGCAGAAAACGCCTGATGCATACCGCTGTACAGAGAACTTGGCACAACGGTTAAACAGGGTTTGCAGCCACTAAAAGCTATACACGTCCTGTAGCCTGTATTAGTCCGTATTGGGGGCAGGCTTAGGTAATTGACTTAGTCTTGGATGCAAGAAGCCTAGCTGCCGACTCCTATGAGGGCGCGTCGGACGCAGCGCTCCGCTTCCACGGCCTGATTCTGATCGCGCGGTAGCAGTCCGCATAGGCCGTCCCTGGACATCTCTTCCTGCTGGATTGAGCGCGTTTAATTCACGCTCTATCTCAGCAGTCTCCGGCCATCATAACGGCCTCGCAAAAGGCGGCAACTACCACATAAGCACTCGCTCTGAACCATAGCTGATGTATCACGGCTGGAAGAGCCAGTGCCCATTCTCCAACTACAGCAGTCAGTTAGAGCCACTGTGAGTGTCCTACGCCAGACAAGCATCAGAATTGGAAATACTTGCATAGAAAATTGATCCTTATAATTTAAAGATATTAGGTACACAATCATATTTTTGAAAAAAAAAAATTAATTCAAACTCTCAAGTACAAGTTGCCCCCCCCCCCCCCC
>WUAW01003311.1:34633-44816 GCA_017165845.1 Thaumetopoea pityocampa | reverse complement strand
GGTCCACCGGAACCAGCTAAATTTTGAAAGTGGTCTATGAGAAAAAAGTCTGGGAACCTCTGTTTTAGACTAACTCGGGGGAAGGGGGGTTAACCCTAGTCAAAATCATATGTATTTTTTGGTACAAATTATTTTTAAATCGCGCGCCGTTTTTCGGTTTAAAAATCGCGCGCTCAACGTAATAAATACACGTGATATTATCTCACTACACCTCCCCTCCCCCGTTGTGACATTTTGTGATTTTTTCCGAACTCCCCCCCCCCGGGGGGGGGAGCTTTTTAGAGCTTCACGTGATTAATAGACGCTCCCATAGCAGCGCAAATATTATTATCAAACATTTAACGCAGTGTCTCATTCGCAGGAATGAAGTGAAAACATCAAAGAAAAACAACAGGGACACCGTTCAGAATGGTAGTAAAATTCTGGTCAGAAATGTACCGTTCCAAGCCAACAGAGACGAATTACATGAAATATTCAGGTAATCTATTATAGCGACAGGCGAGGCGAGTCCGAGATGTTTAAACAATCAAAAGAATCGCAATCAATGCAAAGTTACAATCGAGTCCACCGATATCTTGCTCTTGGAAAATTACAATCGAGATGTTTTTAATTGTTCAGAGTCTAGTGACTCGCCTTTTCGTTCTTTCGCTCATTCCCATTCGCATCCATTTCAGTCACTTTTTATATAAATCTGTGATTGTTTCGAGATTTCCCATGTAGCGGAAAACCGACAACCTAATGGGCGGAGCCGCGGGCAATCATCATCTCCAGTCCATATCGTCCCCACTACAGGAGCACGTATCTCCCTGATCAGGAGGGGATTAGGCCGTAGTCTACCATGCTGGCCTAGTGTGGGTTGGTAGACTTACCACACCCATGCGGACATGCAGGTTTCCTCACGAAGTTTTCCTTCTTCGTTTGAGTACATTGGTGTCTACAATGTAGACCGTACATGAATTAGAAAATAACTCGGTGTTACGGGACCGGGATTGAACTCGCGACCTTTCGATCGTAAGTTGTGTCTATGATCACTACACCACCAATGTACACGGACAATAGCTAGTGGTTAATAAGAGGGGTCACTACCCTGTTTTGACTATAACTCAAAGGTTGTATTACACAGATAGCCCGAATTGATTATTATTTTAATATCGATAAATTGATCGTTATCAAATGGGTTACAGCCGAATCAGCGCGGAGATGTTTTAGCGTTTTTTAGTAATGTACGGTCAGCAAACAAATAAATAAATATTTCTTGTACGTAGGCACTTAATATTGTTCATATTAAACGTAATTTAATATGTATAACTAACTTCTAACGGTACTTATAAGCGACTGATGCGAGAGTGCGAGGCGCGCGGTGGCTAGCGCGAACTGGTTTATTCCGGTTTTAGTCACTGCGTGTACAAACACTACTGCAAACGAAAAAAGGTCTACCAAGCTAATTTATATGTACATAGTTTGTTTTGCGCTTTATAGAGGTGATCGCATATTGATAGCGTCGAGAGATAAAGGTCTATTTATGTACCTAATGGTGCTGATTCTGTTGTAACAGAACTTAACTAAATTTGGTCCCTCCCTATCTTTTTCTAATGTCAAACGCCAAAACGAGATAGCAAACATTTGTAGCGAGTACCGATATATGCGTTTTTGCGCATCTCTAGTCCGTATGTTAATCTAAATCTTTTAATTTTGACGTGACTAAACGAAACTGACAGCCCCGAAATTGTGGCTATCTCGTTTTGCCATTTGACTTTAGAAAAAGATGGGGAGGTTCTAAATTTAGTCTAAGTTCTGTTACAATAGAATCAGCACCTTTGTCAATTTATTTATATACTTTAAAACACCTTATGAAAATAAATTAACATTAAACAAACTGTAACATGGAAAATTTACAACAATAAGCACTCGTGTAGAGATAATAATGTTTACGTTTATCGGAGAGCTCGATCGACATACCCATTATTTAATGATTGCCGCCATCACGGCCCTATTTATTTTGAGATTAGATTAAATACTTCCTTTTATAAACGGCATTTTTTTTTTTTTATAAATTATTTTACAGAGCCTTCGGCGAAATAAAAACATTGAGATTACCGAAAAAGCTGTCGCCCGGTGCGGAACAACATCGTGGATTTGCATTCGTTGATTATCATTCTAAAGCAGACGCAAAGGTATCTATTGTTATTATAAAATTGTCATTAAATGTCAAATTTTGTAAATTATATTTTAAAAAAAACTGCTCAGATCAACTAATTAAGTGCTTCTGAAACCAAATCCCTCGATTTTTGTTTGTTTGTTCGGGCTTCACGCAAAAACCAGCCGGTAGATTTTGGTGAAAGTGTTACAGTCTTAAAGGTACTATTCCGATTCAAATACTGTGGCATGTTTAATCAAAATCGGTCCAGTAGAATTGAAGATACAGCTTGATCCCTGTTTTTAGTAGCCACCGTTAAGGTACTAAAGCTCAAATAAAAGTGGTTGTAAGGCTTTTTATATAAAGCTATGATTGTTTCGGGATTCCCCATGTAGCAGAAAACCGACGATCACGCGGGCGGGCGGAGCCGCGGGCAAAAGCTAGTTGTTTACATACTGGTTCTTACATGCCTACTAATATAATTTACATATATACAAACTACTATATAGCGTTAGCCAAATATAATGCTTGGTTTAGTTAAATATCATTCTTAATTAGATGCAAATTTACCAAACATGGGACAATTTACATATAGATAGACGTGTTTATTGCACACTAATGAAAGTAGTTTTATTACGCAAGTATCAACACCAATGTTCGCCAAACCTTTCTAATATTATAAATTCGACATAAATTTGACCACTGATTTATTCGGTGGCAGCAACCCTGGTCTCTGTGCCATTTGGTCCTGAGTTCAAATCCCTGTGGGGACAAACTGTGAGGAGCACAATTGTTTGTACCCTAGTCATGGATGTTTATATATATGTATTAGTGTTTTTATCTATACAAGTAAATATGTCGTTGTCTAGTACCCAAGACACAGGTAATCTTAATGTGCAGCTAGATCGATGTATGTGAAAAATGTCTACAATATTTATTCGATAGCAATCTCCAACTAGAATTATACAGCATTAGTTTTATAGTTGAAATTGCCGTAATGAAGAAACCATTTCAGTTCTTGGGTACTAGACAACGATATACTTACTTATATATATAGATAAACGCTAATACATATATAGATGAACATCCATGACTCGGGTACAAACTTGACTGCACGGATGGTGCGGTGGTTTAAGCGTCCATTGCGCTGTCGAGTGCTGCGGGTTCGATCCCCACACGGGACAACAACTTTGTGTAATCCACAAATTGTTGTTCCGAGTCTGGGTGTTCTGTGCTCCCGTTATTTGAATGTTTGTAAAGTCCCCGTGACACAGGAATTAATCCTAATGCGGGAGGTGTTAAAAAAAAAGAAAAAAAAACATTAGTACTAATCACACAGTTTGTCCCTAGCAGGATTCGAACCCGAGATCAATTGGCACAGATAGCTGGGTCACTGCCACTAACCTAATCAATCGTCAAATCCTACGCTGTCACTCCAATACTGTGTGCAGACCTTATAACCAATTTGTTTATTATTTTAGTCCGCGTTTGAAGCGTTATGTCAATCAACCCATTTATACGGTAGAAGACTAGTATTGGAATGGGCAGAACAAGGTGACGAGAACGAAGACATCGGCGAGCTGAGAAAGAGAACGGCGCAAGCTTTCAACGCGAAAGCGCCGGGCGGGAAGAGATCAAGAAAAGGCGCCGTGGACGCCGATACGTTTATCGAAGGAGATGACAGTGCGAAATAAATTATTGATACTTTTACATTTTGGGTAAATTTTATTTCTCCATAACATCACATAATTGAAGTAGAAAAACGATATTGGTATAGTCTATTTGTTTTTCGATTACTTTTACACCAACCAAACTTGGTGCAAACCTGAAATGGTATAAATATGACCTTTAACAAAAGTGCTTATAATGATTTAAAGAAAGCTTAACGTCTTTAATATATAACCATAATGCCCTAGTATTTACAAAATTTTAAAATGCAAATTAACTTTTGTATTTTGCACATTACATTTTGCAAGATGGTAAGATTAATATTCCTTTATCAATGCTTTAGATGACTATAAAGTATTATGGATAGATAATGATTAATTACATTTAAAAAATCAACACAGAAACTTAAATTTAGAGCAACAACTAAAATACCACCAGTCATCAAACATTCGTGAATTTAGGTTCAATACCATTTATTCTTGTTAAAATACCATTAACATTAGAAAGACTGGGAAAATATTTACATACTGTTTAAATAGTAACTACATTACATTATTAAAAATAGTAATTAGGACAGCATAAACTATGGTAGCCCAAATAAACAGATCAATAGAAGAAGTAAATTGCTTGTGGGTACGATATCTAAAAACTTAATAAAAGTAGCTTATAGTACTTGTTTAATATATTATTATTAATGAATACTGTTATAACGAGAACTGGATGTCTAAATGAATGACACTCATTGCAGAAATTGCAGGGCTACCAGGACTTTGTCAATACTAAGCATTAAATCGAGACCTGCCAGTAACTGGAACTTGTTTTAATATATCCGTGGGCTGTAATAACTCAGTTATGTGGGCCTAGTTAATAGAGCTTGCCCCAAATCCCTACAACAGCAAACCCAAACACAAATCAGGATAATGCTAACATGATGAATACAGTTCATGTATTTTCCATGGGAAATATATCCCTAGTAAGCCCATATAATAAAAAAATTATAGTAGAAATAAAGGTGTAACTAGATTGAAATCGTGACAGTAAAAATAATATGTAGGTGAGAAATAAGGTCTAAATCGATTACATAGATCAGGGATGACCAATTGGTCGGTTGATGCTATTAGTCCAGTCGACCAAAATTCATAAGTTAAATGTACCTAACAATAATATTTATATGTAAGAAATACGTAGACTGCGCAACATAATCACCAACTGCATAATTTTTCAATGGCCATTCCATCAGTTATTTAAAATTTCAAGAAGTATTTAACTGGTAGTTCTACTGTGCACTCACACAGGGTTTCATCAGAAGAATCGAGTTGGCCACCCCTGACAGATATAATTATACCTTTTATCACCACAATCATTTGCACATGCTTCAAATGGTAAACCTAATAAAATTTGCTTACTCCATCATGATAGCTTTATATCACATATTTCATAGTTATTGTGGAATGTGTTCCATTTAACTGAAGCTTGTTTATATTTTAAATTTGACATTTACTTAATATGGATTAATTATTATAACCAATTCTAAATGTGTTGTTTATCAATATTTATCAAACTATCTCCAAACACAATTGCATACTGCAATCATTCTCAACAAATCCATCAAATAACTTATATCATTTTTATAAGGTCTCAAACATTTCAATCAATCTTTACAGTTGAATAAATTTTTCTGACAAATATGCTGGTACCTACATATCCTACTGTCCCACAAATGATACCCAGAGCAATACTGAACAATGCCATGTAACCAAAATAGAATGTAGTCTGGAATAGGCCATACATTTTCGTTTTGAAAACAAAGTAATAGAATGAATACAAATAGACATATAGAGCTGTGCTACCTGCAGAAAGGAAACTGGTCCACTGCCAACGGTAGTCTTCAGCATTCAACAAGAAGTATGTACAAACAATTGTCACACAAACAGTGACTATCATCAGGATCAAGAATACAAGTAACATAAACCCATAAACATAATAAATTTTGTAAGCCCAGAATGATGTAAAAATGAAATACATTTCAATAAATATTGAACCAAATGGTAAAATTCCTCCAGCTATAATTATAATCAGAGGCTCCATGAACCATTTCTTTTCTGGAATAGGCCTAGGAACCGCATTAATACGACAGGGGTAGTCAGGTTGTCCTGCCAAATTGCGCCCAAGTACTGTTCCCACTAGGGTTAAGGGTAAAATAACAAAAGTGCAGATGGACATCACTGCAACCATACTGCCAAATGGAATAGCCCTTGATGCATGATAGTATATTGCAATGAAGTTGATGAAGAAAGCTGTACCACAAACGAGTACAGGCAATAAAAATGCTGAAAGTAACATTTGCTTGATCCATAGTCTACCACCCATTCTAGCATAGAGGGAACCACCAAAGTACCCATTAACTGGAGATGTTGCTGCATAAATGAAGATAGCTGTGGACAATAGTGATCCCCTCTCTGTATAAAGTTCACCAAATATGGTGAATATAATAACAGCCAATGTAACCAAAGTGAGTTGATATCCAGAACCAACCAATGCTGAAAAAAATGCCAGATGCGGAACTGGCCTGAAAACATCACCATGGACTTGTTTCCAACCATACTCATCACCCAAGTCCTTTTCCATGTCATCTAAATCATCATCCTTTGAATATCTTGCATAGTCCTTCCTTAGAGTCCTCATTAAAATCATGGAGACTAGCCCAACTAAAAATATCACCATCATGAAACTGTTGAAAATACTGAACCAATGTATTCTATGTTGGAAAAAATTAGGATCCAAATATTTATCGAATCGATCTTCAAATTGAATATTACTCTTTTTCCAATTAACTTCATAAGTAAATGGTATGCTAGCATCGGGAGTGAGTCGTTCTTTATTTTCCGCTGTAAGGTTTACTTCCACAATTCTATTACCATTGTATCCAATATCAAATTTTTTATGTGTCCAAATGTAATAGTGGTCACCATCAATTTCTCCAACGGTTCCCCATATTGGCAGGTCATCTATGTACATCTGGTACCAGTAATGGTTCTTCACAGCATACACGAGTGCTTTGTAAGACTGATCGTTGAGTTCGATAGCGCAAAATTGCTGCGCCGGCACATTATCCTTGAACGTGATGTCGAGACCACTAAATTCTAGCTCGACACCTTGAAGCGCTTCTGATAATGTTTCATGATAATGTCCAATAGTTACTTTAGTGCCAACGCAAAACGGTAATGAAAAATAAGCGTACGTTTCCTGGCGATTGTGGTACGGGCCCACTGTGTTCATCCATAATACCACTTGTTCCCCATCTTTATACGTATGTGTATGTTCGTCACAATTAACAATCGTCCATAGAATGATCAAAGGATACAAGAATTTCATTTTTATAGAATAGGTAACTTAATAAAAGTGACTAAACTTGAAATAAAATAAACATAACACATACGTGTAAGTGCCGTAGACAGTATTAAAATAAATGTTGCCAATACAAAAAAAAAAACAAATTTTCCCAAAATTCTTAAACGTCAAATTAAGTTAAAAATGAATCAGATGATCAGAACATTTTACAAGTTGTAAAACTGTCCTGTGTGGCGCCAGCATGATAATAGCGTCAAGCCATCTCTTCCTGAGAATTCTGTAAGAACAATCAAAAGGATAGATGTACCAGGATAATGATCCTGGTACATCTATCCTTTTCAGCAGCAGCGGTATCCTGTTATTCATTCAAAATCGCGCCTGCCAAGTGTGGAGATAATTTCAATAGCCTTTTTTAAGTAAGAAGCCCCTGTCTAATGGTGGTTTTGCAAAAGCTGATGATGATGATGAAATGTGTTAAAATAATAATATTCTGGACACTTTTTTCACACACATTGATATACATCCATGACTCGGATACAAACCTTTGTGCTCATCACACGAATGTTTGACCCTACCAGGATTCGAACCCGGGACTCATTGGCACAGAAAGCAGGGTCACTGCCCACTGTGCCAATCAGTCGTCAAAATGAATGTTCTGATTACACCATATTGCACGTCAGCGCAAATCATCGAAGAATAAAGCACTAAACGTTGACTAAGACCTTCACCTAGCAAAACCACATGGCGTTCTTCTACGTGCTTCAACATGGAATGCGTGTAAGTATTCATGACCACAATTGAGGTGGGTTCAAGCGGGCTGACCATATTTCAGGCTACTTCTGAGAAGTTCTCGGCATCAAATTAAAAATATATCTAGGATTTTCATTTATGTAAATTCTCCCTTAATATCATTATTCAGAAAATTCTAATACACCAGAATTTTATTAGGTCCTCATAAAAAATATTAATTCGATACTCTCCTTGGGAGCGAAGTAAAGTCTGCCAGTAGCCCTTAAAAAGCAATAACGTAGTGTACCTTCGCATTTTGTATTTTAGGAAAATTTTGACGGTATCCCGAGTAAAACCTAAAGTTGTAAGATTTTATATAAATTTATTGTGTTGCTTTATATATAAATTTGATGTTGTTTTGTATATTAATTATCAATAAACGTGAACAATGTTGAAACATTGAAATAAAACTGTGACTAACATAGCAAAATGCCCGTATTTTTCAAAGCAATAAGTCTACGGACTCTCTCGCCCAGTTATTGTGTTAATGTATCCAGGAATCAATAAAATGTAATACATTTGCATCTTATTGTCAAATTAACGAAATTATGTACAATTCAAAACTAGGCAACATGACTTTGTTCCTTCGCCTGTCTATATGGACGAAATAAACTACTACTTGTATTCACAGCTTGTATTTTAGGTTATCCTGAGAGTTTATGTTATTAAATATATAAAATGTACTCTGTGATTTATGTTCCTTGATTACAAGCACAGACGCTCTGTAGCGGAGAGTTTATGTTCCTTGCTCTGTAGAGTATATGTTCTGTGTAGAGACGGTTACAGTCAATGAGTTTTAGGTTATGTCCATGTTTATTTTCAACTAAAAACAATGGAAGTTGATTTACCTAGTAGTGTGCAAGCTAAGCTTAAATCAGATACAGGGGAAGAAGCTGGTGGAACATTAGATTTGCCATTAAATATTAATAGAGACCAATTACAACTCATTTGTAATGCTTTATTACAGGAGGTATATTAATTACAATTTTGTACAATATCCCATCTATAATTAAGATTTTGTACAATCTATTACAGATTGCACTCCTTACTTTTAAAAATTTCTTCCACTTAAAGTATAAAAAACATTTTATTCGCGTAGGTATATCAGTGGTATTAACAGACTGGAAACAATGTAAACTTTGTCTCAGTAACTCACATATAAATGTATAATGTATTAATATAAATTAATGTATGTATGTATTAATATAAATTAATGTATATATGTATTAATATAAATTAATTAAATCCCTGTACAAAGATGTCCTTATTTTCAGGAAGATAAACCATTCTTATTTTTTGTCAAAGATGTTGAAATATCTAACACTCTCAAGGATGCGCTTGACATCAAACTTTTGAATTCAGAAGAAGTTGTTGAAATAATATATCAACAACAAGCTGTTTTCAGAGTAAGACCTGTTACTAGATGTACAAGGTATGTTCACAAAAGCAATTTTATATATTTTATGCTAGAAGTAATATGCTAATAGATTTTATTACTGAAACATTATTGACTGATGATTTTGAAAAAAAAGTACATTACTAGTGTATTGATTTGTTTGGCATTGTGTGGTACCAGATACATAGAAGCATTAAAATTGTAGTTGACGGTACATGCTCAGACTTTAATCCTGTGATTTCAGGGGTTCCCCAAGGCTGCCCTGTTTATCTCCTACCCTGTTTCTTTTGCATATTAGTGATATGTTGCAAATTAGTAATACTCATTGCTATGCAGATGACAGCACAAGCGATACCTTATATACTGGCCCTGCTATAACTTCTCAGGAGTATGTTAATGAGTTCCGGAGTAAACTTGTGTCTGAATTGAGATTTCCCTGGAGCAAGTCTCGGGTTGGGACCGACTAAACTTAGTTCAATTTAATCCTAAAAAACACAGGAGTGTGTGTTCACCACCAAAGAGAATCCCTTGTCATATCGCCCCGTTTCGAAGACACTCCCCTTATTACCGCTTCCAGCATCAGGATTCTTGGAGTTAATGTAACGAGTTTAGTTCCGTGACCGTGGTTGGAAAGCTCAAGTGAGTCTCTAAAAAGTTTGGTGTACTCGGAAGATCGAGACGGTATTTCACATCAGCCCATCTCCTTCTACTTTACAAGGCACAAGTCCAGCCTCACATGGAATACTGTCTTCATCTTTGAGTTGGAGCTCCTCAACACCAGCTTCAAATTTTTGACCATATTCAGCGAAGAGCTGCTTGAATCATCGATGACCAAACAATTT
>WUAW01003311.1:3096-17441 GCA_017165845.1 Thaumetopoea pityocampa | reverse complement strand
GGGGGGGGGAGGGGGAATTAATGTCATTTGCTTGTCAATTTCCAGATGATTTCCAGTCAATTTCATACGAGACATTAAATCTGTATCCGTGATTCTCTTCGCCGATCACCACCCCTTATGTTAGACACTCATAACTGGATACTGGCATAATTGTATCAAATTGGTCAAACGGTCCGTAAACCAAGAAGGAAGGAAGGTATCCGTGATTCAAGGACCTGAGAAAGTGAAAAAGTTTAATGCACAAAATATTGTAGGTAGTTGAATAATTATGTTTGGCCTTAAGTTACAAAAAAAAATTTCAATAATTTTAATTTTCTGTTGTGATCTTATAGTCTGTAAAAGAATAGTGCCTCCTAGTACTTTAAAACATATAAAAAAACTCGACGACTGCCGGCGTTGTAAAGTTTTAACAGATTCATTTAGTTATTGGTCAGAAAAGACTTCTAGGGGAAAGTATGAAGGTGGTGATGCTGCTTGGGAAGAATCAAAGTTAAGATCATATTCGCGAAGTGAGATACGTTTGATTGAAATACAAGAAGGGTTATGTTCGGAACTGAACATACATCAAGATCCTTGTTACAGTTTAGCTGAGGAATCCGAGCAGGTCTTAGAAAAGTGGTGGTTTCGAGATGATCCAAATTCGTTAGACTTGTATACTTGGTTATGTATAGACACACTAAAATACTGTTGCCCGAGTGGCCACTTTGGTAACACTTGCGCTCATTGTCCACATGATAAGAGTAATGAAGTGTGTAGTAAGAATGGAAAGTGTGATGGTGAAGGGACACGTAAAGGAAATGGTACATGTTTATGTAAGACTGGCTACACTGGGAGCCTTTGTGATCAATGTGCTAAAAACTTTTTTTCTAGTACTTCCGGAACCTGTTTAGCATGTCATAAATCTTGTTATGGCTGTACAGATGAAGGGGCTGCTGCCTGCAAAGCCTGTAATATAGGTTGGACATTGCAGTCAGGTATATGTATAGATATTGATGAATGTTCTTCATCATTGTGTCAGTCCAATGAATATTGTGTAAATAATGAAGGATCCTACTTCTGTAAAGCATGTGATCTATCATGTAAAACATGTAATGGTGAGGGAACTTCAAACTGTACCTCCTGTGATGCTGAACTAGAGCTGTGGTCGAGTATGTGTATTGATGATGATCGAAAACAGAGTATTTTGAGTAGTGCATTTAAAAGATTCGGTTTATATGTTGGACTAATTGTTATTACACTTTTTATATTCCGCACTTCAATATCATTAGCTTCAGTGGTGGTTTTGATTATTGCTATTTATATTTATGTCTCTGAAAAGAATGTGGACATGACTCTACTAGATGTTGGTGTAAATCTAATGTCTGCATCCAGTTAATGTAGTAAAAAATTAAGGATTCTTTTTTTTTTATTTTTTAGGTCATAAACATATTCTATATGTATATTAAATCATTTAGCTCTTTGTATATATTTTCACTATTGTTACAAGCTTTTACTATAATCACAATAGAGGAACAAAAAGTCCAAAAAAGGTGTATTAAAAATACATTTTATTGCAAAAGTTTACATAACTATATTTTAGTGTCATTTATATACAAAAATTAAATAAAAAGTATAGATATTGAATTGTGAAAATACTATTTAATACATTTACACATTGTGAGAATTACCAAGCTTTTCTACAGGACAGTTCCACTTTATTTTCTAATGTTTTGCATATTGTCATGAAAAAGTGAATAATCCCTTCATTAATATTTCAATATTAAACAGTAAACTCAAATGAATTTAAACCATTGCAAATTTTGGATGCCTTTGTTCAGAAAACTAAACTTTTAATATGTTGAAACTGAATTTAAAATTTATATGAAGAAATATGTTGATGCCTACCTCACATTGCACTCTTGTCTCTTCTGAAATGGAGATGTCTGCACATATAATTACTTTCGATTGCTATAAGAATACAAACTGCTGCTCAGATGCAAATGGTCAATGAATTAAAATTTATTCACATTATTTGAATGCCAATTTTAGTTCTATTAGCTCAGAGATCTGTACAAGTTCTTTGTACAAATTTTAAATATGAATACATTCTTTTAACCCATTCTTATACGGTGATTCCTCTGTCTTTCAGATGTTCATACTATTTGAAATGTTACAGATTCGTGAACTGTAATGAATATTGATGGTGAAGTAGCCTCTCTGTATTTGTTCAAGAAATTCTATTTTTTTTAATTAATAGGACAAATTGTATAATTTAATAAAATCTCTGAACTCCTTTTTTATATTCATATAACCTTTATTGCGAATATAGGTAACTGGAACAATTTGAGTCAAAAACTCATTTTAGACCTTTAAGTTCAAATGAAAAAGAAAAGGAATTTCTCGATAAATTACAGATAGCTGGACAGTCACGGAGATAATTTTAAAAATTGTTTACAGCACCAAAGTATTTATTTATTTTAATGTTCACCAAGCTGAGCTCTTGAGGTTCAAAAAGCTTCTTTGTTACCTAACTTTTATTATTTTTAGGCAGGTGTCTTGATTTAAAAAAAGTAGTTAATGAAAAGACTTTTTTTAGTAGATGCATTCTTGAAAAATGTGTAATGAATCCGCACCTAATGTTTCCCGTTAATTTATTAATAAGATTTGTGCAAAATGATTATTAAATTTCATAGAATTAATTTTAGACATTTTGTAAAATTTATACATCAAGAGAAAAATTGGCATTTGCAAGTTTGGCAACAGTAAACAGATATATAATTTAAGTTTGACAAAAAGATTAACTCCTAAAATATTAATATAGAAATAATGACAATATAAAATCATAGTGCTAACTTGTTCTTACATTTTGTGATGTGATAAAGCTATTAATATTGTGTATTTTACATTAATGTACTCCCACATAGCATTTCATATTATGTAAGTATATGTGTATGTATATTTCATTTTCTCCCATACCGGCACAACTCTGAACATATACATGGTCAAAGTGTTGGGCCAGTGTGGGGATACTAACATTTTACATGTGTGTGTCTACATTGGCATAACAATAGTTCCGTCATTTGTAGTATTTTGAAAAAAAAAGGAGTTTTTAATGACACTGTAACTATTGTGGGAGCACCTCTACAAAAGTAAAACCTTAAAATTATTTTTAATTTTTTTATCAATATCTATAAAGATAAAAGTCACCATATAACTTAAACGTTTTTAAACATCAACTACACAATTTAGTACAAGAGTGTGGAGTAAATAGTAATCGAAATTAAATAAATTTATAGTCAAAACTCATTTGTAAACTGTAAACTATGATGAAATATTTAAATAATGTAAGTAGAGTCGGCTTAATTTTTTTCTGTTTAATATCTAATCGGCATGGCTATTGTATAAGTGCTCTAAATAAGACTCCCATATGAAAAAATTGTGGTAACGGTATTTAACCAATTTGGATGTCACATCTGTAATTTGCGTCACAAATATTGCCAAATTTGGGAACTGTCTATTATCTAAAAAAAATTATGAACACAGGCAAGGTTTTCTTTCTTACATTTTCATGGCAAAGATAATATATAAAAAGAAGTGTTCTTTGGTGAAGGGAAAAACATTTTATTCAGAGTCGGTAAGATAACATAGGTTCATACTTAAATCTGAATACATTACTCAACAACACAAACCATGGTAAACTAAATATTAATGTCTTTCAACAAAATAAACACAAATCACATAACATAATATGAAATTAACATTGTTCTAAGAATTTTAATTTTTTGGTAAAAAATTTATTTTTAAGTACTAATTAAATATAACACCACGATTTAAGCCTATTTGTGAAATAAAACAACTAACACTATTTTATACTAACCTGACAAAATAATCTGCATCACATGCACTACTGCAGAGTTAGTACTTGTTAACCCTTTCGTTACGAGCGCCGTATTTAGCTGCTATTCACGCGATGCTCCGTGTGTAAGAGCGCCGTACTTAGCCGAAGTCCATGCGATGCGTTGTGTGTACTAGCGCCGTATTTAGCTGTTATTCACGCGATGCTCCGTGTGTACGAGCGCCGTATTTAGCTGTTATTCACGCGATGCTCCGTGTGTACGAGCGCCGTATTTAGCCGGCATCCACGTGGTACCCATGTGCACGAGCGCCGTATTTAGCCGACGTGCATGCGACGCCTTGTGTATACGTGCACCGTATTTAGATGGCATCAGCATGATACCGTCCGTTAACCGGCCCAATCTGCTTTAAACTGCCACTTTAATTCGGTTTCTATTAAAGTATGTTTTGCATTTTTATTAAATCTTCAAATATAGTGTTATGTGATACTTAAATAAGAAAATCACCACATCAACTCACCGATACAGTTCAGTGAGATCACTTCAGCAAAGCAGGCGGCCGTAACGTAAGGGTTAAATGTTACATGTGCCACAACAAAGCTTAAATTTATTAGCCTGCACGACTAGCATATAAAATGCTGCATTATGGACGAAGTTTGTAGATCGAGTCCAAAATTATCCCAATATGATTTTAATTTACAATTCTATTTATAATTACGTATAAATATAATCTTAAGCCGGATACCATATATCTATACAGCATGGGGTTCACGTTGATTTATGTAATACTTATATAACTTCCAAATGCATAAAGTGATTGACTGTATTGCCACGATTTTCTTATAGTACGATTTAATAGTATTTACTTCATAAGTGATACAAAATATGTGCACCAAATAGAATGTGATGTCTCATATGAGATGACAGTCAATACACACTTACTATTAATCATCAGTCTGCTCCAATTTATACTAATGATTTCATTACCATTAATTTAAATTTATTTTCGGTCCCTCTTCATAATACTTTATAGAAAACATTTTTAGTACCGTAAAACGGGGTGCGATTTAATTAATAAATCTCTTCTCGTACCAATAAATAATTGATTCAAACGATGGCTTTTGTTTTTATTTTCTCTCGCTCGCAAGTAGTGCGAGTGTGTACAAGAATAAACTCCATTTTAAAATCCATTCCTTGTCGTGTCTATTTACACAAAGAATCCAATTATTTTCGTTTCAGTTGGCAACACTATTAATTTCAGTTTTGATTATATTTGTATTGGCTATCCACGTTGAAATGGTTAATATTTTTTTAATTTCATTTCCTAAGATTATGTAAAATTGATATTATGTCTAAGAATCAGTCTGTTTTCGTAATTAATGGAATGTAATTAGTAGAAAAACTACATAATATTGTGACCATAAGCAAGTTGTATCACAACAATAAAATAAAATTGTGAGATGCCAATAAAAAGGATAAATATATTATTACATATTTAAATTAAGTTTATGTATATGATTGTAAATTAATACTTTTTATTTATGCAATATAAAAAACTTAGTTAACAATGTTAAAGCTTAAAGAAGCCTAAATCTACAGAAAATTAAAATAAAAAAGTTCCAACATTGGTGATATTTTTATATTTTTTCATAATAGCTCGCTAATGTGTAATAAGATTGGCCGCAAAATTGCCGAAACTTTGCAAACAAATTGCCACAAAAACCTCGCGTAAACGAACAGTTTTGCACGTAACAAGCGGCCGGTCAATATATATTGTACTTTGGCTAAAAAATTTATGAAAAAAGTGAGGTACATTTTTAAAGATATTCGATTACGTAAAGTTACAACTGAATTTTGTGGATTTCAATATCAAAAAATTTAACATGACGAGGCCAAAAATAACTAGAATCATTATCATCCCCAGTCCATACTCGTCCCCACTACAGGGGCGCGGATCTCCCCTGATCAGGAGGGGAAGAAACTAGAATATAATAACCTATATTCTGGTAATGCTGGTTACGTAGTGCTTATCATAAAAATGTATAAACATGTTCAGACTTCAGAATAGGATTCCCCGTATCTTGGGTACTAGACAACGATATACACACAAATAGAGATAACTATTAATACATATAGATAAATACGTCTACGACTGGGATACAAGCATTGGCACAAAAAGTGGAGTCACTGACATGGTGCCAATCTATTGTCGATATTACCTTGACATTTAGTACTGCTGGGGTGCACATTAAACTACATCGACAAAAATAGTGGGTGTGTTATAATACCCTGTTCATTTAAAGAAGGTTTGCAACAAGGCCGTGAAAACAAAATGTATTCTTAATTGAAGGAGTCGCAGACTGACTTTCGCACCCCGACATCCAATATGCTTAAGACGGCCCTGCACACTATCATACGTGCTCAGAGATCAGGTTTAAACTAGATGCTGAGTTATACCATCTAACATGCAGACCTGGTAAGCGACGCTCAGACCAGATATCGAGTCAGTTACTGACCACTGACTATGCTACAACCTCAATTTTGTGGTAAGTATAGATAAAAAAAAAACACAAGCATTTGACATTTATATCTCCATCCTATACGGTTTTTTATTCAACAATATTCAGTCGGGTTAGCAGATTATTTCTCACATTTAAAATTCCTTTTTTTAATTTTTTGGGTTTAATTTTTTAAATAAAAAAAAAACTATTATGAACAGTGTATGACAGACTTAACCCCCCCCCAGCTTCAGCCAGCCCGCGTAAATTTAAATTACGAACGTAACGACTGTTGTGACAATTTGTCTTCGAATTTCAAAACGCAATTGTTAGGAAGGTAACTCATCTATAGGCTATGGCATATCATTTAGCAATACCTAAAGCGTGTCTATGCAATGAATAGTCATATCCACGGACGCTGTTTCAATGGCGCTATTTTACCGACGCTATTTTTAACACGCTTAATAAGCAACATTGGTAAATCACAATGGAACAAATAGTGATGTGCATAGCTATTACTCTCTAGACGTTAACGGCATTAAAAATGAATTAACATTACATTAGAATTCGATCCGATAGACTAGCGACGAAATTGACATTACCAAAGGCTATAAGGTCATAAATAGGCGCAAAATACTCACCCTGACTATATCTAAAAATATATGGATCGACACTACATTTCAGATTACCAACACATCTGATTGATTACACATTAACTGATCTAGAAAATATAGTAACACACATCTTTTGAACCGTTTTGAGAGCTTTTTAACACTGACTGCGGCGCTGATTTCTATGCTATCCACGGTTACGGCTCGCCACAAGCGCGCAGCACACACCCCGTGTGTGGAAAGGATCGCACCAACAGTGCGGCCAAACACACACCGTGTGTGTGTACAAAATAATTTAATGTTGTTAATGTAACATGTATTTATATAAAATAGCAGCTATTGCCTGCGGCGCCGCCCGCGTTATCGCGGTACAGCTCCTGAAATAACTAGATTCATAATTCATAGAAACACAAACGATTGCGTTTCGCCGCCCGGGAGTAACGCCGCCGAAAACACATCAGTGGTGTTGGGCCGCATCCTCGTGTAGAATTTATTTACGCACGCCCGGCGTGTGTCGGCCCGGCCGCACACGCACGTGTAAAACACACCGTGTGTGTTTGCAGCAGTCAAAGTGTTAAAGCGCGCTGGACAAGCACCAGTGTAATGAGCACTAGGATGCAGTGGCGCTTGGCACTAGTCGCGCAGCGCGGGCGCGCGGTGGTGTGAGGAGAGCTGCGCGGCGAGCTGCCGCTGCTGCAGCAGGCAGTAGAGGATCCCGGCCTGCGCCATGGCGTCGACCGTGCCCGCCACCAGCAAGTCGGTGCGCTGCTTGGCGCCCGCGCCCGCGTTCGACGGCCGCAGCAGCGTCGGACCGAACACCGTCGCCAGGTTGTGCAGCGACATCTTGTTCTCGGCCTCGTGCTGGTTCACCCTGTACATGATACACAGTGACATGAATTTTCTAATTTTTAAGCTCCACAAATATATCTTTCAAGGCAATTGTAATGTATCGAAGAATCCATATTTATAAAAAAATACAGTGAAAACATTTTATATTGTTACGGGTCGGGGGTAAATTAAATGCCGCTTGCGTGAAAAAAAGTTAACTTATCTAAGAAGAAAGAAGTATCCGAACCGCAGAGTACAATCAGTAACCTTCGTCCAAGGAAATATTCGTCGAAATCTTCCGTAAATAACGTATTCCAATCGCAGAGTAAGTTTCAGTAACCGTAGTACACGCAGGTATTCATCCAAGTTTTCCCTTCGCCTTTGTTCGCTCCGAATCGCCTGATCGCCAGTCGTCAACGAACTCACTCGGCTGCGAGGTCATCGCGTCTATATATAGGCTGGACCCAGGTTTCAAGAACAATCGGGGACTCGCCGGAAACCGTGGGAAAATACAACGTAAACACGACGGGCTTTTGTAAACAAGCCTCACCGTCAGCGGACTTTCGACCTTATGTCGTAGCGATACGGTTCATTACAGGAGATACGTTAGTTTTAGGTACGTCCAGCGGTTACCGCCCACGTACAATAACAACAAGGACAATGAACCGCGCACCACATCATTATCAATTTATATCGCTGTGTGGCGCCGGCATAATAGTTAGCGACACTACATTTCATCCCGTGGATGATGTGAGGACGGGCTAAGGGATGTACCGGGGTAAGGCCGGCAGCATTATCCTCGTATTCAATCAGTATCTAGAGCGATCTCCGAGAGGCATGCCGAGCGTGGAGGTTATGGGGAATCCCTCCTTTTTAAGGTGTAGGCCCACGTCCAGCGGTGCACTACCGCGGACTGATGACAATGATTATATATAATAACGTACTCACTTCACAAAATGGTTTAGCAGAAAGTCGATGCAGTTCTTATTGAGGTCGGGCAGTTGAGCGTAGCACTTGAGGAGCGCGTGCCGCCGCGTCTGCGCCGGCCCCGAGTCCACCGACGTCCCCGCGCCCTGGTCAGGCACACGCCGTTTACAAATATAACATAGGTACATCATAATTTATTCAGGATGGCAAATTATAAAATTAAAAAAAGCAACATATCATCTGTCAAAAATGTATACGTTTTTTTTTTAAATTCCGGAGACCAGTTGGCAATGATACATGTTAAAGGTCCGGTAACAGTAGCATTTAGGGTCAGAATACTAATGTCATGTTATAGGGTGGCATTTTCAAAATAATATCTATTTTAAAAACATGAAATATTTCCTTTTCAAATAACTGTATCTTTAACGTACATTATCTTTTACTTTTTGTATTATATTTAATATGTATTCCGATCTGATGATACAGATTGATTGGAAGGTTTCTCCGTCGTCGCAAGACACTCGTGCGACACTCATTAAGAACCGACCGTACGTGGAACAGAGATAGCAATACACTCACACCGAGATCATCGAGTTCATGACAGACTTACGCGAAGTACACAAAATGTACGTATTAACAATTACATCTCAAGGCTGAACAATCTGTATATATAAAAACCAATCGCCGTGCGTTAGTCTCGCAAAAAATCGAAAACGGCTCGACCGATTTGAATATTTTTTTTATTCCCCTCAATACAGAGGTGGTTTGTGAAAAAATAAAATTAGGAAAATCCAACGGAAGAGCCGCATAATCGAAGAAATTGTTTTAGGCGGTACGAGGTTCATCGGGTCAGTTAGTGGCATATAAAATGTCATTTTGGTCTGCGTAATTAACCCTTTGCGCTCGAGCGGCGACTCTCACTCGCCACGATGTTATGTGCAGCAACTCGGATGGCGAGTGAGAGGCGACAATCTTTGTTTAGGCTAGATTTCGTCATCTCCAGTTGATAGGTTCCTTAGCTACCTGTAGGACACTCGTAATATATGTTCAAAATCGCCTCGAGTTGCTCTGCTCGACCGAAAAACTCGTCGAGAGCAGAAGGTTTAAAATGTCTCTAGCAACTGATAGTGATAAATACAAATGGTTGTGTATACCTGAGTGCTTCCCCAAGCTTTCAGAAGTTCGGGATACAAGGCGTCCGTGAACAAAGCCTCCGGCAGCTCACGTAGGTATAGTTTCAGTACCCCGGTAACAGAATGGATACCCACTTCCTTCAGAAGCTGTTCCGCCTCATAAGCATCTGTCAAATAAATAATAAATGATATTGGTGATAATTCTGCTGTAACAGAACTAAATTTAGTTTTTATCTTTTTCCAATACAACGAGATTCTAATGTCAAAGGCTAAAAAGAGATAGCTACAATTTTGGTCCTATCAGTTTCATTTAGACACGTCAAAATTAAAAGATTTAGACCCGATCTCGCAACATACGGACTAAAGATACGCAAAAACGCAACATTTTTTGAACCGTTTAATAGAAATGTAGGTTAGTACTAGCTAAAAATGTTTGCTATCTCGTTTTGGCGTTTGACATAAGAAAAAGATAGGAAGAGACTAAATTTAGTTAAATTCTGTTACAACAGATATGTATTTGATAAATAAATACGTGGAACAGAGTTTGTTTTCGATTTGACCGAGATATGTTCGAAGTTATGAAGAACTGAGAAACTATATAAAAATTCTAATTTAATTTTCGAATTTAGTTCAGAATCACATACATTTCAAAGTTGAAGATGCTGAAAAATTTGACGGTGGCCATGTTATAAAACTCAGAAGAAAATTGTTAAAATTACTATCGACAAACTTAAAGCACGATCGAGTTCGAAACATTTTTCCTTGCAAGTAGTAATTATATTCAGACGAATTTTTATACTGTAGCCGCTGGTTACCGCACACTAAATGCAACTTTATGGTAATCACACTTTAAGTTTTTTGACAGTGCATCGCCACTAGAGACTCGAATTTCAAAGATTTGTGAAAATTGTGTATGTTGAGAATGCATTTAGCGATTACAGACAAATTCACATTTTTTTTATTAACGTTAAAACTTCGTACACAGAGTGTTAGTTAATGCGAACAGAATTTCCGCGGAATTATTTACTATTCGACCTGTGTTTGGGTGATGCAGAAATAAAGATGAGGTACATACATACATACAACACTCACGCCCTTTTCCCTGGCTCTCCGGCGGGGAACCGAACCCCGGTCTCCCGCGTTACAGGCGGGGTATACTGATCACTATACTACCGAAGAATTGGGGTAGGCAGAGACCACTTCTTTCCACTTGCTACGAGCAAGGTGGCTATCCGTAGCCCACTTTTCGCCCCCGCGGGAAACGAGACGTGTCGGATGTCGAACCACGACGCCGCCATTTTGAGGTTCAAAAGCGTTAAAATGCCTCATTGAGTTCCCACGAAAAAATGTGGTGTATTATCAATATCGCACATCGTCATGTCAGACCACAGATGTGCACTGCTGGAGATAGGCCGCCCGCATTCACCCAGCCGGGGCCCGGCCCGTGGAACACCGCACGCCCGTGCAGTACAGTGACGGCGACACTACTGACTGGTCTCGAAGCTCTTCCGGAGGCGGCTGACGTCGGAGGCGCTGCCCGACACGCGGTACACGCCCACCTCCTGGATGCCGCGCCGCTCCACCTCGCGCACGCACGCGCTGATGATGAACGGGATGTCGCGCTTCTCGCGTCTACGGCAGATAACACAACGCTGTAACACAACTTAGCTAAATTTAGGATCTCTTATCTTTTTCTATCCTCCTATGTTTTATCTCGTTTTGGTGTTTAGCATTAGTAACAGAGAGAGACGAAATTTAGTTTGAGTTACATCATAATTGAAACTTGCTTATTATAGAACTACCCACATGCTTCTAATTCATGTGCGGTCTATATTGTACTGTTGACTATTAACAAAATAGGAAATCTTCGTCAGGTAACCTGCATGCCCACATGGGTGTGCAGTCTACCAACCCGCACTAGACCAGCGCGGTAGACTACGGCCTAATTCCCCCTCCTGATCAGGGGAGGTCCGTGCCCTGTAGTGAGGACAAATGTCGTCACTCAGGGACTGTGCCATCTGTTTATTATGTACTGAAGTAGGTCGCCACAAATTTAATTGAATTCAAGTTAGTAAGTAAATATTTATACACGCGTATTATTTTCAACGTATAAAGCGTTCAAATTAATTTCTGAAAAGCTTTCAACTGCCGGATAACGTGAGCGATGTCGTGTACTGACTTGGCGACGAGCGCGATCTTGGCGCCGAAGAGGGCGCCGGGTTTGGCGGAGGGCACGCGCCGCGCCGACCGCTCGGGCGGCAGCACGCGCAGCCGCAGCGTCAGCGAGCCGCCGCTAATGCCCACCGTGCGCGACACGCCGCCGCCCTCGGACGCGCACTCGCGGGACAGCTGCGCATCACACCATTCATCATCATCCACTGCTACACACGGGAGCTATTCACTGTAATCTCTACGCTTGACCGGTATCGTTGAGATCGCAGTAGATTTTGAACGAATATCAGGATAACGCTGTTGCCCATTACTCTGGCACACCCCTCAGGTGGTTCTCTCAGCGCCCACGCGGAGAGACGAGGTGACGCTGTTATTTCGGCGCCACTCAGCAAATTTTCACTGACTTCATAATAACAAAGAAATTGTTTATTTTACTTCCAGTTTATAATATAAATGAGGGAAATAAGCATACGGATCATTAATATTACCGGCCTTTTGGAAAGACTTCTTGAATGCCATGATGTAGAAGTTCACATACCTTGTAATAATGTAGAGTATACCAAGTATATTGGTGGTTTAGTGGTGACAGACACGGCTTCAACAAAAAAAGTCGTAGGTTCGATCCCGGTCCCGTATCACTGAGTTATTTGTAATTCATGTACAGTCTGCATTGTAGACACCAATGCACTCAACGGAGAAGGGAAACTTCGTGAGGAAACCTGCATGCCCGCACGGGTGTGTGAAGTCTACCAACTCGCACTAGGCCAGCGCGGTAGACTGCGGCCTAATCCTCCCTCCGGGTCAGGGGAGGTCCGTGCCCCTGCAGTGGGGACGATATGGTCTGGGGATGATGACGGATGATACCGATCGACGCGTGGTGTACAGCTGTACCTTGATGGTGCACTTCCCCCGCAGCACTGGCCTTGCAGCGTCTTCGTACAGTAGAAGCCGCAAATTCTGTGAACCCTCGAGGTCGAGCGTGAAGCTCTCGTTCCACCGCGGCTGTGCGCTCCGACATATCAGCTTCGATTTCGCTTTACGGAAGTAGTGTCCGTACGAATCCACCTCTACCACTATGTAGTAATCTGTAACAACGTTATATTTATTGTAGGTTGATGTTAATACATTCGCAACCGCTGACGGGAATACGCGTCATTTTAAATTATATTCCTGGTTGCTGCTGACGCGAATTCAGGTCATTCTAAATTCTATTCCTGGTTTGCTGCTGACGTGAATTTACGTCATTTTAAATTCTATTCCTGTATGCCACTGACGTGATGACACGTCATTTTTAAATTCTATTCCTGGTTACCGCTGACGCAAATTCACGTCATTCTAAATTCTATTGCTGGTTGCTGCTGACGTGAATTTACGTCATTTTAAATTTTATTCCTGTATGCCACTGAAGTGAAGACACGTCATTTTTAAATTCTATTCCTGGTTACCGCTGACGCAAATTCACGTCATTTTAAATTCTATTCCTGAATACCGCTGACGTGAATATACATCATTTTAAATTATATTCCCGAATGACTTTAACGTGAAATCACGTCCTACTTAGTTGGCTCACTATAGATGGCCCCTGGCTTAAACTTAAACCGCCTCAGATATGGTTTGAAATACACTAAACACTTAGTTCCCAAAGTGGTCCAGGTGGACCCCCAGGGGTCCACGGGAGACTCGATGGGGTTCTACGTAGGCGTACGCAAATTTACGTATACATTTACGTATAAATAATGTTCACATTTTTTGTCGAGTTTTGGGAATATGGTAGAAATGTAGCTGCGGAGGGTCCACCGGAACCAGCTAAATTTTGAAAGTGGTCTATGAGAAAAAAGTCTGGGAACCTCTGCACTAAACGAACGCAGCCATTGAGCAACTCAGCCAAATGAGCAGTAATATTGTTGACTCACTTGTCTCAGTTGCAAGTTTGGATTTTGGAACGCCGTGTCTCTTCGTGGATATGCAAATTATGTAGTTCCTTTATGCAAAAATCATTGTTTTTCGATTTATTACATTAACCAGAAACATTAAATTTTGTTTTTACTCGATTTTTCAAAAATATCTGTAATATAATGCTAAATAAATTCAGCACAATAATAACAAGTGGTCAATCATCTACCTATAAAGATATTGATGGTCTACCTATAAAGCAAGTATATATGTAATAATTTTTTTATTTTATTTTAAACTAGCTTTTGCCCGCGAGTCCGCCCGCGTGAATGTCGGTTTTCCGGTAAATGGGAAATCTCGAAACAATCATAGATTTGTCGTGGAGATTAATTAATTTAAGATAAAAAAAGACTGTCAGTTGATAATAGTAACATAAAGTTATCGGAAGAT
>WUAW01003309.1:7060-26258 GCA_017165845.1 Thaumetopoea pityocampa | reverse complement strand
GGAATATATTGGACAAATGTGAGTGGAAGTATCGGAGGAGGGCACACAGGAAAAACTTATGCAGATCATATCAACAACTTGTTTCAAAAAGATCAAGTTTGTAGCACCCTTAATCGACGAAAGTGTATGAAAAAATATATGGATGTGGATGAGGCGAGAGAGGTGTGTCAGAATCGTACAAACTGTGGTTTCTGCCTACCCATATGGGATACCGGCGTGAGTGTATGTATGTATTATCCATAGGATAAATTCAAATGTTACTAGATATATAGATAAACATACATTACTGGTAGAATTTGAGGTTATCACACAAAGTTTATCCTACCAGGATTCGACCCCGGGACTACATGGCATAGAAAGCAGAGACATTACAAGTGATCCAATCAGTTGTCAATTTTATTCCATCCATAGATAAAGTATTTACGTTGACAGAATAATTTAAATATTTTTTATTAAAGTAATATTTTTCTTATGTTTCATGGATTTATCAAACGTCTATACAGTCCAACTGATTGTAAGTTAGCACTCACTTAACTACCACTGCCACTCAAATTCATCTACAGGAGATTCAAAACAGGTTGAATTAGTAAAAGTAGATGTAATGGTACTACTATTGAAATAGGTAATATAAATAAAAATTTAATTTAATCAAGCCTAATAATTAAAACACTCTATAGATACCTTAAGCGCATGTATGAGATCGCGAGGCAAATTCAATTCTTGGCACGGAACCATCCAGCCGGCGAAGATTTAGGGTTCATTTTAGTCGGCGTAAGTTATTTGGTCATGAACATCTGGAGCGACCAATTTTAGATTGAAATTGTTACGTCGTACAATGGAATTGAGAACTTTATTTAGGCTTCGTGTTTTTGTTTGACAAATTTTTAAGAGGGAATAGTTTGATATAAGTTGACTAAGGATAACTGAGGATAATATCATCATCATCATCATTCCCAGTCCATATCGTCCCCACTAGAGAGGCACGGACCTCCCCTGATCAGAAGGGGGATTAGGCCGTAGTCTATCGCGCTGGCCTAGTGCGGGTTGGTAGACTTCACACACCCATGCGGGCATGCAGGTTTCCTCACGAAGTTTTCCTTCGCCGTTAAGTACACTGGTGTCTGCAATGTAGACCGTACATGAATTACAAATAATAACACAGTGGTACGGGATTGGGATTCGAACACACGACCCTTCGATCGTAAGCCGTGTCTAAAACCACTACACCACCAATGCCCAAAAAAAGGAAACACACAAAATGAGGATAATGTGATTGAGGATAATATGACTGAGAATAATATGACCGAGGATACTGAGGTCATCATCATTATCAGCACGTAGAAGTCCACTGCTGGACATGGGCCTCCACCTTAGAAAGGGGGATTTGCCATAATTTCTACACTTGGCAGGCATCTTGGAGATCACAGTAGATTTTGATTGAACAAGAGGATAACCCTGTTGTCCATTATACTGGTACATCTTTTAGTTGTGTCTCACACCATACATGGGAAGAGATGCAGTGACGCAATAGCATAATAATAATTATGCCAGTGCTATACAGCAGTCTAGTGTACAAAATGCCTAATAATTTATTTTATAATAAAATCAGCGTTTAGTATATATGTGTGCCTAACAAATATATATTGCATATTAGATCTGGAGTAATTTCAAATGATTTAATTAGAGTAGAATCGGCTAATACTGTTTTAAAACTCTAAAAATAATTAGTCATAATTTTGCAGGCTGGTATATTTAGTTTATTTCGCTCTAATGCTAGGGGGCTCCGGCATAATAATAGCGTCACTCCACATCTCCCGTGGATGGTATGAGAACCAGCTAAGGGATGTACCAGGATAATGGGCAGCAGTATTATCCTCTAATTCTGTTACAATCTACTGCGATCTCCATTCTGCCTGCCAAGCGTGAAGATTATGCCAAATCTTTTTAAGGAGGAGCGCCGTGTTTAATAGTGGACTCCTACGGTCTGGTGAAGAAGAAGCTAAGCTCTAATTCTCTATTTTCAAAGTTGTAAGGGAATGTATATACGTGGGAGATGTCATTCAGCTGGATAAGTCCAACGCCGGGAAAGAGGTGAGTCACCAAATGCCACTTAACTGAGCGGTGTTTGAGCAACTGCATGACACCTTCTCGACAAAAATACCGCAATACCTTAAAACTAGGGTATTTAATCAGTGCATGTTGCCAGTGATCCATGGATTCGAGACATACCACCGACTTTGGGCGTCATATGAAAGTCCAAGGTCATTCACAGGGCAATGAAAGGAGCTATCCTCAGAATTTTCTTGAGAGATAAAATTCGTAACAAGGAAATTTGCAGGAGAATCAAACTCATCGATATAGTTCAAATGATTGGAAGGCTGAAGCGGTAGTGGGCGAGGCGCACATTGTTCATAAAATGGTTGTGGAAGTTTTAGTCCTAAAGTTTTCGAGTGACGACCACAAACTAGAAAACATATGTAGATCAATTGTCGACTAGGAGGACCTATAAACTACTTAAGATCACGGGCAATCGGTGAATATAGGCAGTTCGTGGACAAGTTTGGACATGGACAGTTCTTTAGATACATATCCAGCAGTGGACATCTGTGGGGTTATACGATGATGATTGTACCTACTTCCTTATTTCATACGCGTAACTTGCGGTCACGCTTTTATTAGTTATAACAACCGCTTTGACATTTGAATCTATTATTTACTTAACCAGCTTTGCTATGTCTCGGCTCGCACATAAATTCCCATAAAATGAGACATAAATACTCTGCAATCCTAGCAATAAAATGAAAACATCAAACACTTTGTTCGTGGAAACCGCTATTGAGGACTATATTTATGTGGTTGTTCTAGAATGACTTTTTCCTTTTCCATTGTGTGGCTGGTTCAATCCTGGCGTGGTGCACTTGATTAATTAAAAACTGAATAGAGGTCTAATAGTCATATTGTGACAAGCTGAATAGCTCTTAATGAATTCCCATTCTGCGAAGTGGGACACGGAAGTCGCGTAATTGGTGGAAAGTCGGGATCGGTGACCGCGCCCTGTTTCAGGAAGCTGCACCAATTTTAGGTTTATTGTTTCGATGATTGCTCCAGGGAAATCAGTCATGAGTTCAGACGCCATTTAAAACTCTATCACTAGATACATCTTCGCAATTGTGGTTTTCGTTCATTAAAATTAGTGTTCGATTTTTCGTATAATCCCGTTTGATTAGTTTTATTTATTTATTTATTTTACACTTCATACATCGAACATGTAAAGGCAGACTTAATGCCTTAGGCATTTCTAGTGGTCTATCTTAGGATAATGCAGAGTTGAGAAGTAGGTCTATTCACAGACGAAAATAAAATGTGGAATGAGATGAGAGAACAAAACAGTTATTATACACATAAGAATACAATAAACTAATATATAATAACAATGTCAAATATGATAATAAACTAATACGCTGGTTTTGAGTCAAATATTCATCATAATTTGTACCTTTATTGTAAGCTATCTGAAATTCACATTAGCTTCGAACGCTATAAATTTGTGATTCTGATTTCGATAATTATTCACCAGTTATATCAATACTTGGTATCATATCTAACTACCTGTCAAATATTTATCCGTCCATCTTTGCGTTTGTATCTTTGAAATAAACTCACGCAAGAACCGCTGAATGGTTTTGAGCGGAGTTTCGGTCATATACGATTATTTCTTATAGTTTAGAAATAGAGTTATGAGCTTGACAACTCACCGCCCGACCAGCCATATGTCGAAGAAGATAACAGATACATCGTCTGCTCAGAAGCTTCAGTAATTCTACCAGGAGGCAAGGACCAGTTCAAAGCTCGCCGAAGTCGTGGCAGAATGCTTACGTGATCACATGGCTTCGAAAAAATAGGCAAGAGAAGATGTCTCTGGGGTTTTAGTCGGTGCAATCCGCACGTAACTTCTCTGAGATTTACGATAGGCATTTTCTCCGGCTAACAAATGTTTTCGTAGGCCTGTTACTTCGAAAAAAAATACAATCACTGCAATGGTAGGTTAGGAACTTACATTATAGCAGTTAAACAAAGAGAAGTCATGATATTATAAAGTTTGTTTTATATTAAGTTTATGAACCCGATAATCTCCGGGAAGGTTTCCGAGTTGGTAAATAATCTATGCGGGCGAAGTCGCGAGCAACAGTAGTTATTACAGCTATCTAAATTGTCTTTACGTTATTTTAATAAAATATTTTATTTTTACTAATAACAGCTCCATATATAATTAAAAACTATATAATGCTTATCGAAAATTTGTTGACACCCTCAACGATTAAAATCGTATTTGGAATTTTTTAATATTGGAATAACAATATACGTAAAAAAATTAAACTAAAGTAGGACCAAATTTTCAAAAGCCACGGGCAAGAATATTTTGAATTCACCTTCCATTAAAGGAAAGGAGTAAAAAATATTCTGATCCTTTATCAACAATTAAAACAAATTTGGCTTTAGAATATTTCTTCGTATTTTGTATGTCCGTTAGCTTTGAAATATTTACTCTTTCTTTCTTTCTTTTGCATGTCCGTTAGCGTTCGAGAAAACCCAACGCGTGGCAAACTTTTGAACTGTAAGGTATGAGATAAAATGAACTGAATTTTCCCGAACCAGATGATGAATAGTCACACGTCAATCTGTCTTAACAATTTCTTAACATTGTCTTCAGCAGCGGTGGTTACTGGACACCCGATGCGAGCTATGTAGAAAATTTTGAGCTAAAATGTTTAATAACCGCACGAACTCCAATTTTTTCACTGTACATGCAACTTTTTAAATATTATTTTTTGGTTAAATTTTTATGAAATATAATTCATGTCTATCATTATAATCATTAGCCCGTGGAAATTCACTACTGGACAGGGGGCTGCTTTTTAAAAAGGAGGGATTAGTCATAGGTGCCTTGGGAATCACAATAGATATTGATTTAATAGCAGGATAACGGTGCTGGCTATTCACGAGAAGAAATGAAGTGGCACTATTATTATAACTGCACCAAACAACAAAAAAAAAAAATATTTATTTCTATGCTTAGTGTAAAGTATTCCAGAAACTTATTGACAGATCTAGTACTTCTAAATCCATATTTGCTTTGGTAAACCTGCAGTATTTTACCGCTGAACATTCTCCAGGTCACGTCGCTTTTCCATACATACTGATGAGGCTAAGTACAGGTAGAGGCCAGCTCCGTTACGCCTATCAAAAATTCTCCAAACGAGTACAATACTCGCAATATCTAGGACATATTTAAAAAAACAACCACGTTTATGTTAAAAATAAAATTATACACAACACCAACTATCAATTATTTCCTAATACCAGATGAATATTTTAAAAAAGACAAATTATGAACTTCATCCTTTAAAGTTTCGTACGTACATAAAATAAAAATTCTTATCCATTAAACATTGGCAGGCTAATCTGTGAGAAAATTCTATCGTTACGTTAACTAATGTGTTCGTAGAGTTTCGTGTGTGTAAGGCGACTGTTACACCATTTAACTGAACAGGCACGCTATCAGAAATTTCTACATTAAGACGAAACGACGATAAATCGGGTCCACTTAATATCTCGCTACGATCATTCATTACTAAAGGCATTACCTTAATATATTTTGGTCCAATCGACATCTAAGTAGATTTCCCTCGGAGCGTAGATTAGGAACACCCACTTGTTTTATCAATAATCCATTATGGGTACAGCAAACAATGAGCTATGTTATCAGAAGCGTTAGAATCGAACTTCGGAATGATGAATGGCCGCGACGGCACATTAGAAAATGTCAATAAATAAAAAGTTAATATCTCGGTGCGCATCTCTACGCCTGGAAATTTGAGATAGAACGATGTGAGCGGTCCGTAAAGTCCGCTTCACAGTTTATAGATTGAAGAATATTAATCTTATAAGAAAAGTTTCTAACTGGAAGTAAAATTATTAGATGAGAGCGAAAAGATATAAGCAGAGATTTTTTTATGGAATAGGCGTGAAAAAATTCGTTTATTGACAGTGATAATTCGCTAAACTAAGCCAAAATATATAAAAAAAAAATTAGTGTAAATTCTTCATAATGTTAAAAATAGCTGATTCTGAGCAAAGTATTACAAATCTTAGTGTAACACTTTTTGTTTTTAATATTAATTTATTCGATTATGCGAATAAAGTGAAAAAAAAATAATATTAGAAAATTAAGATGAGAGAATCATGATAGGGTATATAGAGATAACAACTTGTCCCAAATCCGAAAATCGAAAGGTCTCGGGTTTGATACCCGCCTGGCAGGCTAAACTTACACACACGTTTCCGAAGGCATGTGAGATCTTTAACAGGAACTATGGGAGCTTATGGGGATGATGTCAGATGTCAATCGGTCATCTTAACGGCTACAGCTGCATCCTCTGTTACACAAACTCTGTTAAACAGCAGACCTTGATACAGAAGTCGAGATAATTCTACGTCACGAGACAGAGAGCACACGTAATATTATATGAGGACTATTTAAATGCAGCACAGTACCAATCACCATTTTTTTACCATTTACCATTTTTATATTATTTACCTTTTACCATATTTTTGATCGGACTCCTGATTGGAATCCTGAATTAAGAAAAAATATCCACATACACATGCACATGCATTGGTGGTGTAGTGGTTTTAAACACTGCTTACGATCGAAGGGTCGTGGGTTCGAATCCCGGTCCCATACCACTAAGTTATTATTTGTGATTGATGTACGGTCTACATTGTAGACACCAATGTACTTAACGGAGAAGGAAAACTTTATGAGGAAACCTGCATGCCCGCATGGGTGTGTGAAGTCTACCATCCCGCAATAGGCTAGCGCGGTAAACTCCTGATCAGGGGAGATCCGTGCCCCTGTAGTGGGGACGAAATGGACTGGGGATGATGATGATGATCCACATACAAACTAATAATCACAAGATATGAATTATACATACATTCATAGTTAAAAGTACATCGATAATTTATTGTAATTATACCAATAACATTGTGGCGATCTATTTCGCTTCCATGCATTCTTAACAGATGGTGCGGTTCTTGAGAGACGACATTAACATAGTGTTCTAAATCATGCTAACGAAGTTTGATTTAGCGTATATACAGCGTCCTGATATCAACCGTCGGGATAGTGGCAGGTTCCGCTAAAAATAACACCCGTCTGGTCGGAAGATTTTCCCTTTTCCAATACTGCCAGTCCTGTCACACTTCGACCCATAACTATTGATCTGATTATTAAGGTTATCATGGCTCATTATTCATCCTGCTAAAACATTAATAACGTACACGATTAAAACTTTGATATATCGCAATAGCCTACAATAAGCACAAATAGAAGAACCGGTAGCATAAGTGGAATATCGCATCTGCTCCTACGCTCTATTTGATTCGGCATACTGACTGATCTGTTTACATTCACATCATTGTAGGAGTAATATAACATTGTATCGTAGTCAATCTCCGAGTAAAACGTTATTTAAAAAACTGGTAATTGGATGGGTTCATCTTCATTATCATCATCATCAGCTTCAGCCTGTAGAAGTCCACTGCTGGACATGGACCTCCTCCGCAAAAAGGAGAGATTTGCCATAATCTCCACACTTGACAGGCGCGTCTTGGAGGTCACAGTAGATTTAGATTGGATAACAAGATAACACTGCTGCTCATCGCCCTGCTACATACCTTGGCTGATTCTTAGATCATCCACGGGATAAAATTAAGTGATGCTATTATCATGCCGGCGCCATAAAGCAATGGATTATTGATCGATTTGATTGGATGGTTTAATAACTCTAAAATATAATTTAGATCTAATGTCCTACGTGTTTTCGCACGTAAATCAGTAGTTCCCGACTGGTGTCCGAATAACAATAGTCGTTGTAGGTATTTTCAGGACAATGTAAACGAGGTCAAAGGACAGTATATCATCTTAATATGCCCGATAGCCACATCCTCTCTAATAACAGCAAACCGTAACTTAGATCAGAATAATGTATTAGCGAAAAATATTTATGGTATTATATATGCAGGAGAACCTGTTACCGAAATAGCTTAAAGTATTGCAAGGATGAAGTGGCAGTAGATGACCTCATCTACTAATGTACCTACATTGTTCGGAGTACCGATGGACATTGAGGTTCTAGATAGTTGGAATGACGTTCCGAACTGGGAAAAGTAGTATAGGTCAAGGACTAGATGGACCGATGAACTAATTAGGGTTGTGAGAAATCGATGGATGATATCGGCTGATAGCTCGGTGTGGCGATCATAGAGCAGATCTATGTCCAGCAGTGAATATTTATGGGTTGATATGATGACGATGATGATGTGGTAAAGATAGCTGAAACGCACAGTTTCTCTTCGCAAGAGAAACTGTCACCGATAAGTGTGAAGAGGCACTGGGTGGAGCACATACTTCGCTGAACTGATGGACATTGAGATCCTAACGTGTTGGAGTGACGACTCCGAACTCGAAAACGTAGTGTGTGGGTCGACCACAGGTAGGTGGATCGATAACCGATTTAAGGTCGCGGGCAATCGGTGGATGAAATTGTCTTATAACCGCTCGCTGTAGCGATCATAGAGGAGACATATGTTTAGCAGTGGACATCTACTGGCTGATATGATCGTGATTATTATATAGTATTATATTGTAGAAATAGCTAAAATGCACGGCTTCGCTTGCAATCATTAAATGGTGATTAAAGTGATGATACTGTCCGTGGTACCATATTTAATTTCCCGCCAAATTTCAAGGCAATGGACTCTGCGATTGAGGCCAGATGTAACAAACACACAGAGAACAGACTTTTGCTTTTATTTATTTACTAGCTTTTGCCCGCGGCTCCGCCTGCGTGAATGTCGGTTTTTGGCTACATGGGAAATCTCAAAACAATCATAGATTTATATAAAAAGCCTAATAACCACTTTTACTTGAGCTCTCGTACCTTAACGGCGGCTACTGAAACAGGGATCAAGCTGTATCTTCAGTTCTAATTGACCGATTTTGATGAAACATGCCACAGTATTTTAGTCGGAATAGTATATTTAAGATTGTATTGGTTTGATCAAAATCTATCTGCTGGTTTTTGCATGAAGCTCGAACAAACAAAGAAACAAACAAACAGAAACATCGATTTGGTTTCAGAAGCCCTTAATTAGTAGAGTTGAGTAGTTTTTTTTTATTTAAA
This sequence comes from Thaumetopoea pityocampa, assembly GCA_017165845.1. Taxonomy (NCBI): domain Eukaryota; kingdom Metazoa; phylum Arthropoda; class Insecta; order Lepidoptera; family Notodontidae; genus Thaumetopoea; species Thaumetopoea pityocampa. The sequence continues at coordinate 17,010 of WUAW01003309.1, read as the reverse complement.
TAATTTTAAAAAATGACATTTAACTATTGTATAATACATTAGGACGAGCTTTTTATTTTCTTCAAATGTTTTTGTATTAACATTTATGAGCACAACATTGAATTAAAGCCAGATTGAATGATTTAATTTGAACACATGGTTACCAACGGAACAGTAGGATGGACTTTCGATTAAATGGTCAATTCAAAAAATTTTAAATCTTCTTGATGTGTAATCTGCTGATCTCTGTTGGACCAACGTATTAGATATGCTTATGCTGCAAGCGTATAACTTATGCTGATATGCTTATAACATATTAGCTATGCTTGTTCTGCTACGTAGTACATTGACCGAGAGAATACCTCTATATATTAATTAAATTAATATATAAAATGCCTTGATATTGATAAGGGAAATCTGTGATATGGAAGAAGGTCTACACCTTCTTACTTCTAACAAAGATCCTGTTACTACTAACAAAGATAGAGAAAGTAATGCTTAGATGATTCGGCCTCACAGAGAGGATGGATGAAAGAAGATTGATGAAACAGATTTATAAGACGAGTCTGAATAGGCAAATCGATAGGGGTCGAGCCAAGCAAACGTATTATAGCATATGCATATGCATTGATATGAGATATGATATGAGATTTCTGTTTATAATTTTTATTACTTCTTGTACTTTCAGATTCTGCAATCTCTGCTCAATTTCAAAAAAATCGCCCTGTATCTATAGGATAGATATAGAAGATAGAATATGCATGAAATTTTATCTTAACTAATGAAAAGATTCAATAAAAATAATTAAAAAACGACCCATCTACTTTTTTAACGTTCAAACAAAGGATCCGCATCGCTGGTTTAAATGAAGACACTGTTTTTACTTCATTTTAATTAACCGCCTAATTAAGCATATCACTGAAAGTAAACAAAAAGTGAACTATAAAACGAAATTTGATGGTGGACATCCGCTGATAATGATAGTTAACAAAGTAAAGTTGAAGATTTTATAGGTTCTGTATAATGAATAGTATCACATTATACAAATTATTTATGAGACAATGAGTAGCAGAAGACAGAATATTATGAAGAGGAAGTTGTGGAACAGTGACGAATAAATAAAATAGTCTATGAAGATGATTAAAAATTTAATAGGCATATACATACACTTCATAATATAACTTTGTTGACAATCTTACTCAACTTTAGGAATATAAACACACAATATTGTTAATTAATTACTTTCTATGCGTGAAAACCTGCAATTGGATATCTGTTAAATATGCTTATAGTCTATATTATTGTAGTAGCTGTAGGTTTTCCATTTGTAAATAAATAAATAAATCACACACCTTTAAAAGCATAAAATTGCCTGTTTTGTGTATATCAGTATGAAAGGTTGGTTAGTTGCATTCAATGACAATATTAGACTAGATCCTTGCATGCGAAACACTGTCCAATGCAAGGACCTTAAAACAATAGAGCCTAGAAATTCAAGTCATAGAATAATTAAAATAATTCTACATTATGGTGAAGAATGAATATTTTTAGGTGATTTAAGGAACTATAAGATTAAATCCATTGTCTAAGATTAGTTTCTGTATGTTCCGTGACTACGATCGAGAAAGTGGGCAGCGATGTTAGGAAAGTCAAACTCTCCAAATCGTCATTTACACGTGGTAAACCTCTAACCATCAGTTGATTGTTATATTAATGAAGTGACCAATTCTTTAGCTGAGGTCTAAATAATACTAGTCGTCTCAGAGATTTACTAAGATTACCGCAGATAACAGTTCTGTTATCAAGGTACACCCCTCTGCTATAAATCCTGGAATAATAGCAATAGTCGGTGTAATATTAGGAAAAAGGAGTTTTATTAAGAAGATAGCCAATTAACCATTGATAACAGAAAAACTATATAGGCAGGTAATAGAAAGTAATTATATAAATTCATAGGAAAATCGTATTGTGAAATCAAAATATAAAATTATATTGCATATTGAATTAAAAATATATATATACTGACTTGATACTTTTATAGATGACTCTTACTGGTTAAGAATATTTTCTTATCCATAAAATCTCTGTGTGACGAATGATGATGCTTACCCACCACCAGTCCACGTCACTGAGATTGTGTCCCCTCGTCGAAACTAATCTGTTCTTGAATCGTACCCTTTAACCACAATAGTGAGATCGAATGACGGAATTTTTCACTATTTTATTTGTCGATGATAGATGCTCCATGACAGATCGACCCTACAATACTGCGATTGTTATTTAAAAATGTTCTCATATTTACAATATAGTGTTTTTTTTTAACTGACCATATATTATTATACTGCATAATATGTTCATGGATGTAGCTAATGTTTATTTTACCGGCCTAGTGTAAATTTGTCCGTTCTTATATATATTTCTGAAAAATAACTGAATTGTTTATTTTTTAATTTTTAGTTTCCGGTCATAATATAATTCTATATATTATGTAATACTTATTATTATTACTTTTTATAGAGTTATCTTTTTAAAAGAATTCATTTATAAATTAAAATTGACGACTGATTGGTGCAGTGGGCAGTGACCCTGCTTTCTGTGCCAATGAGTCCCGGGTTCGAATCCTGGTAGGGTCAAACATTTGTGTGGTGAGCACAAATGTTTGTGTGGTGAGCACAAATATTTATCTATTTATGTATAGTATTTATCTATATAAGTAAGTATATCATTATCTAGTACCCAAGATACAGGGAATCCTAGTTTGGGACTAGATCAATGTGTGTGAAAAAGCGTCCAGAATATTATTATTATTTATTATTATGTATCGTTTATTCAAGAAAATACTGCCTGTGCGTTCTGCTGGTGCATTCCACATTGGACCATTAAGTACAGGTTTACGTCCAAGTTCTTAGATTGCTTTACGGCTGTATATACATACATACATACACTCACGCCAATATCCCATAGGGGTGGGCAGATGCTATTGTATATACTATATACATACAGTCACGCCTCTTTCCCATTGGGGTAAGCAGAGACCACTTCTTTCCACCTGCTACGATCGTTTAATGTAGCAAAGTGGATATCCGCAGCCCACATTTCACCCCCGTGGGCAAAGTGACGTGTCGGGTGGCGAACCGCGACGCCACCATTTTATAAGGTTCAAAAATGATTAAATTTCCTCCTTGCGTACCCACGGCTTAATGGAGAGGAAAAGAAAAAGGATGAGGTAGGAAAGGTGTATTGAACAAGGGATATGGAATTTAGGAAAAAAACTATAGGGTATAGGATACTACTATCTCGGAAGGAGAAGGAAGAGACAGTAGTAGCTCGGGAGGCCGGGATCGCATAACCGTATGCTGAAGTCTATTTGCCGTTATCTTCTCGTTATCCATAAAGTCAATAATACATGATTGAAAGTATCAACATCGGTGTGATAATAATTGCACCTCTCATCACCTGAGTTTCAGTACATTTGTATAAAGGCTGAAGAAATACCAAAAATGTAATATAAGAAAAAAAATATCATCAACCTATTTACTATTTTATACACTATAGGTCACGTGTTTTCTTTCAGAATGAGAGGAGTTAGGCTAATAATTCACCACGCTGATCTGATGCGGGTTGACAGACCACGTATCATTGAGATAATCCCTCAGGCATGTAGGTTTCTTCACGATGTTTTCCTTCACCGCTTGATGCGAGTGGTTATTAATTATTAATATGCACATTATTTACAAAAATCAGAGGTTCGTCCTTGTATTAGAAGTCGAAATCTAAGAATTGGCATGCATGATGTTACCACTTGGCTCCTTATTTATTTATTACTATTATAAAATTTTTAAATGTCCAATTTTCAAAAAAAACGAAGATATTTTAAAACAAACTACTGAGATCGACTAATTAAGGGCTTCTGAAACCAAATCCGTCGGTGTTTGTTTGTTTGTACGGGCTTCACGCAAAAACCTGCAAGTAGATTTTGATTAAACGATTACAGTCTTAAAGGTACTATTTTGACTTAAATACTGCGGCATGTTTCATCAAAATCAGTGCAATAGAATAGAAGATAGAGCTTGATCCCTGTTTTAGTAGCCGCCGTTAAGGTACGAGAGGTCAAGTAAAAGTGGTTTTAAAGCTTTTTATGTAAATCTATGATTGTGTCAGGATTTCTCATGTAGGGGAAAACTGATATTAACGTGGACGGGGCCGCGGGCAAAAGCTAGTATAAATATAAATATATTATCTTTAAAATTTTTATACTCATCATCTTCATTATATAATCATTAATCTGAATGAAGCGCGAGTCTATGTCATAGTTTATTGTGTAGAATCGTTGTCATGATAAAAAAAATACTGTTAAACGGTGTAAACAAAATGACAACAGGACGTACCTTGTTTGTATGCATACCACACACGGTAAGTAAATCAAACGCGTCTCTTATAAGCATCAAAATAGCTTATGATACGGCTAAAGCTAATTTAGGTAGCATTGTGTACCTCACAAGAGGCGCGATTGAATAAGATTATCACTAGAAAAAAATCGGTTGGGAGTCATTGGTCATAAATCATAACCCATAAAACGAGACTGACAATAATCTTTTCTTAGTATTGCTTCCTAGATAGAGATGAGAACATTGGAAATTGAACTTTATAATACGAGTGCTAAAGTGAAAAATTATTTTATGCACATTTGATACTTATTGAGAAAGATGCAAAGATGATAGTCAAAATGACAAGCAAACTTAATATTCCGTTTGATCGGACCAATTGTTGGTATTGTGTTTGCTGTCGATTTTTAGAAAGTCGAAAACCGACTTATGCTTAATAAGTGTACATGGGGTTGAAGGATAAACATTCATCATGTCAGCCGTCAATTTACTTTGTCTAATCCAACCATTTTAAATATGTGGATGTACAATAGAATATCATTTATAAAGAAGTACACTTCACTTTGTACCTGTTTTTGCATTGTATTACATATACATAATGTGATATGAACAAAAAATTTTGTAAGCCTTTATTTTGTTGGGGTTAATTTGATTGATCTTTAAATTGTCGATACCAATTAATTTTGACGGCCATAATTAGAATTTTTTTCCGAAAGTACGATTTGAACAGTTGTAATAAAGAACAGATTATTAATACAAAAATTGCAATTACACAATAAAAAAATAGCGAATTATCTGCGTTGGAAAAAACTTTCATTTATCACATTAATTGCAAGTCTATCAAATTTAAAAGTTCTCTGTAACAAACTTTTTTTTTAAATAAGTCGTTGAGTATGGGTTTCGTCACAGAAATTGGAACAGATGAATAGAAATGTCAGTCGTAATACTACCAGGATTTGAGCGTTGTTGGAGTGAATATGCAATATACTCTGCTCATTAAATTATTGCGTACATACATATACATACAATTACGCCTTTTACCCTGGTTCTTCGGCGGAGTATCGTCTCCCGCGTGATAGGCGGGAATACTGACCACTATACTATCAAAGAATTGAGGTAGGCAGACACCACTTCTTTCCACTTGCTACGAGCAAGGTATCCGTAACCCACTTTCACCCCCATCGGAAAGGAGACGTGTCGAGTGGCAATCCATAACGCCGCCATTTTTATAAGGTTTAAAATTGTTATAGGTTGTTTAAAAGTGTTAAACACAATGAGGATCTCCACAAAAAAAAAATAAAAGCAAGGAATATCGAATTTGGGAAAAGGACTATAGGATACTATTATGTCGGAAGGAGTAGGGGGAGACAGTAGTAGCTCGGGAGGCCGGAATTGCTTACCCGTATACTTAAGTCTATTTGCCGGACACTAAATAGTCCGTGACCTATGCGTTTGCATATTAAATTCAGTTTATAGTTCATTTGACATATGTATATATGAGTGTGGACATTACTGGGCAATTATTAAGGCAGCTCACGCATAGAATTTACGCAACTTAACGAAACTTGATTTTATATGAAAACCTAAGGATAAGGAACATAATTATCTGATGCAACGCAATCTCAGGTGTGCCACGCGATGGCGACCGTCGACATCCAGATCGGGGTGTGAAATCTTACATGCGCTTAATTTACTGGTGCATTGTCCATGAAGTTACAACAGTGTTTGATACTATATAATGTTGCGCATATGGGACAAGTGTGCAACCTATGTGAGAGCGTTGCATCGTATATTACATATGCGGGGCAAATCTGTGTGAGTGTGCGTGCGTGTGTGCTTGCGTGCATGCGTGCTTGCGTGTTAGCTGGTGTGCATAGTACTTGCATTTTGGGAGTACTTGTATAACTTCAACATTTCTATTCACTGACTTATTCCTATTTCTGTGGTTTCACTTGTATAAGTGTCACAATAAAACCATGTTAGGTATTTTGCAACGAATAATGATCTATTATTTTCTCTAGGTTGTTGGGTGAATTGATCTTAACATCCAAATAGGTATTTGGTAAAATTTAGCAGGTGTTAGAACTATGAAAAATTACAGTTTAATGATAATATTTCACTTGCTTTTTCTAATCCATAAAGTAATTAGTTACCTGCCCCGGCTTCAGATGTGTGCAATTTACTAATATGGCGATATCATTTAGCTTCAAGAATCATCAAATACATGTAAGTGATCAATCGATTATTTTATCTAAATTTAAAGCCAAGTACAACTAATATTAATACATAAGATTAAAACTATCCCAGTCAGAAAATTTACATAAGTCTTGTCACGCAAACAACTTATTTTTCTTCCGCGTAATTTTAAATCTGTGATATCTTCTCAAGTTTTTTTTAATATATGATGTAAAAAACACTTTTAATTTAGATTAATTACCCAATTAACATATTTGCCTGGGCGATCAAAACAGGTTCGCAAATAACATATCTTTTATCTATACATATTTATAATTACCTGTCCTGACAGACTTACTGATTTATCAACGCAGAACCTGCTACCGCTGGGACTATATAAACTTGGGATTTAGTCAGTTAATGCCTTTTATATTGTAAGCGTCCACTAAGAAAGCATTTTTGGAAGTTTCACTCTTAAAGGGGTAAAATAAGGGATGAGCGATTGTATGAAAATCCGTTATTTTCAAAGTAAAAAGCACGATATTTAATATACCTACTCCTGTTTAAAAATAAACATATACGTATATTGGCGTTTTTCAAAATTTTACTCCTAAGAGGGTGAAATAGCTTAGTAATTTTAATCCCAAAACGGAACACCGCAAAGTGGTATTACGGTAACTGAAACTAAAGAAAGATTAAAACAAAATCTAAACACGCAAGCGAAGTTACGTGTACCAGCTAATTAATATCTATACACATACATAGGCACATCACGCCAACATCCCATAAGGGTAGGCAGAGACCATAGTATATACTACATACATACATACAGTCACAGCTCTTTTCCATTGGGGTAAGCAGAGATCACTTCTTTCCACCTGCCACGACCATTTAATGAGCAAAGTGGATATTCGCAGCCCACAGTTCGTCCCCGTGGGCAACGAGACGTGTCGGGTGGCTAACCACGACGCCGCCATTTTATGAGGTTCAAAAGTGATTAAAGTGCCTCATTGCGTACTCACATACGTACAAATGTCCACTGCTGGACATAGACCTCTTCTAATGATTGCCAGACCGCGAGGCTATGAGCCACCTGCATCTAAGAATTACCTGCATCGAGGTGCGAGCTGAGTTTCCGTTATTTCGGTACTGTTGTAAGTTGATCCGTAATCATGACGCTTACAAGAATGTATACTACAGGTATAAACCTGTAGTATATATTCTTGTAATATAAATTAAACCTAACACAGGCACTGGTCTCTCTACAACCGACATTGATAACCTAGCAATAAGTTGTTTACTTTGTTATAATTGGTTGTGTTGAGAAATAAACCATTATTATCATTATCATTCAAATCAAATCAACTCTGCAATATTATATTGAATACTCTGAAAATTACAACAAACGTCCTGAAAAACAATGTTTTTTAATACTTGTACAACAATTTTAATAAGTTTTAATTTACAAATAATTTGGCATCTATCCGAAACTATTTCAATTCAACGAAAAAATTATTGTTTGATAACATCCTTCGTACTTACTTCTTTTATTCGTCCAACGTTCTGTTCAAATTAAATTGGAGTTCATATACGTTATTATGACCAAGGGAATTAGATCCTCCGCATTCAAAACTCAGACAGTCCTATTGAGACCTTTCGGAAGGGAACTGGATCTGATAAGGCAGATCGTTGATAGGGACCCTTTTTCTTTGCGCGACACCTTTGTCATGACAAAGGGGCTGTTTGGCCTCTACTGTGGCATCTGAATAGGCTTGCAATAACGCGTCCTGGTCCAACGCTCGCATCCCGCGAGATCGGCCGCAGATACTCAACCCTCAAAAGATTTATTAATCTTTCTCGTTCGCCGGAACAATGAATGCGTTTGGTAGGCACCTGGCGCTTTTTCTCGACACTGAAGTATGCTTGAGCCATGTATTTAGTTTTTACTTGATACTCAAGTGACGTAAGTGGGGACTCGAAAACAATCGCCCCCACATAGTGTATTGTCCCGTCCATGCAAGTAAAAATACAGAAAAAATATTGAAAAAAAAAACTCGACTGCGTGAAAAATCTATTTTATAATTTTTATACATCTAGTGTTACTCTCACAGTTAAGACGAATCTAACGACACTTCTCAAGCTAAAATCCATCAACATACAGATACAGAGCATACCAAAGAAATATATTTACACTCGAAAAACGTAACACTCCTTCTGGAGTAATCGGGTAATAACATGAAATGTATAACATGAAATGTACGATAAAGAGACTATTAAAAACTCTAATTAAGGAAATAAAACACATTAATAATATGTATCTAATTCTAATTAATATAAAACTCATTTTATAGCAGTAAAATGAGTTTTATATTAATTTACACAGTGATTGATGAATGACAAATAAAAAAATATATTAGCAAAAAATATTTAAATTAGTATTAGTAATTAAGATCAGATTAAAACAAGTGAATTAAAATGTTATACTTAGAAGGTAGACTCGTTCTATTGTGCGCTTGGAATAAATAAAACAGTTTTCATGTAGCTGATTGGAGTAAAAATTCAAATGAAATTAATTTAAAGCGTATTTCTACGTTCAAGCTATCGCGTTACATCAAAAAAATAATAATGCACTTCTTGGAAAATAACGTGTATTACCACACCGAAACTTATTCCCGACTTGTCGCCTGATCAAGTTACGCATTTAATTTGTCTAGATCGCGTGAGCTGTAATAAATAATGTTTTTTTATCATGAGGCCACGGACGCTCCGGGCAGGAATTCTTACACGTCCTCTCGCTGAATCTACACTTTATAATCTTGTTTAATATGTGTACCCTTAATTTATAAAGTGCATGCTACTGATATGATTTCGTGATAATTTCAAGTAAAATAGCACGTACTAAAGTTATCTGATTTCATGTAGAGAATGTTGTTTACACACACACAGCGTTACCCTGTTATTCAATCAAAATCCACTGCTATCTCCAAGCGTGGAAATTATAGAAAATCCCTCCTTATAACGGGGAGGTTTATGTCCAGCGGTGGACTTTCACAGTCTGCTGATGATGATGATGATGAACATTTAATGAGTTAATTGCTATATCGCCTATTAGACGAATCAGTCGTAAATAGGCTCTTTTGGTCACGCAGCTCTTTTGTTAGCGACGCGACTATGGATTGTATGAATGAATACATTCGAATAAACATATTATTCGTACTATTCATACTACTATACATACATTTATTCGTATTCGGGAGTACTTAGTCTTTTAACCTGTCCGGCAAATAGACTTAAGTATACGGGTATGCGACCGCGGCCTCCCGAGCTACTACTGTCTCTCCCTTCTCCTTCCGAGATAGTAGTATCCTATAGTTCTTCAACTAAATTCCATATTCCTTTCTCAGTACACCT
>WUAW01003304.1:26481-43266 GCA_017165845.1 Thaumetopoea pityocampa | reverse complement strand
GACAGCAGAAGTGCATTGCGCTGACGCATCACGATTGTCTGTGCGCTTTCTTGTATTTCTTTTATGCGTACGCTACCCCCGTGGCTTTCAGTTTCGTTGTGTTAACGACGAAGATGAACGGTTTTAATGAATGTCGTTTACGCCTATATTAATCAGCGTTTTAGTAATTAAATTTGCCGGTTGGACCGGTCGTTTCACTTGACATTTATACGTTCCCACGCGATTGAAGTCATTTTTATTATGAACAGTTGGCCTTCGCAGCCGGGATCCTTGCGCCCGCTCCCGACCGGGTCCACTGACCCACTGACGGTGCCCGGATTCCACACGGGGAATCGTTTTCGCTTCGTCAGCGTCCGAGCCCGTTCCGCGCCGGCGACCCTCCTCACTTGAATGAATATCGTCCACAAATAAATCCCCACACAAATATGGTTCGAGCAGGAAATGCTCAATAAAGGATTAGATGCAAATCGAAGGTTGATGTTGTAAGAGTTCGTTAGTTCGTTGATGATTTCTCTTAGAGAATTAAGTGATTTCGTTATTAAAAATAAATTATATCGAGCTTGGAATGTCAGCCACGCGTTATTTTACCCTCCCGCCGAGATCGCGTGAACTCATTATCGCTCGAATGAAGCGGAGCACTCATCGGCTACGACATAAAAATCTTCGAATGTGTCCAGTTACTTCGCATCGCATCCAAAGGGCGTCTCGACGTATTTTAGTGTCTGAAATTATATTTAGGAAACGTTACGCAATGTAACACTGACACATTGTACTCGCTGAACTCGGATTACCACGTGTCGCGCCGATACGCGATCACGTACCGTCGCTCCTAAATATGTGGCAGTGAGCTCTCACGACGCCACAGCCGAGTGCGTTCACACCCATAAACATCGTGCGCCGTATCGACCGAGTATTTCGATCGTGGCGTTCAAGCGCTGCTTATTTATGTTCGGCAAACATTAGCCGAGATAAGCCGTGAACAGCGAGACTGTGCTTCCCACATCTGCCGCGACCTTGGCTCCTACAGCCCGTTGTGTAACCTCCTTATCAGTCACGCTTTCCTGGTACCTTCCGCGCCCAACTTACAAGCAAATCTCGCCATGTTTTCCGGTCTTGATAAATTATCGGTTATCGAGCAGATGTGTTAAATTCGTCGGTACACAACTCGGACACGTGCGTTGTCGAACCTATTATTCCTAGTTATGTAAGCATCTTTCACTATCATTTAGTTTACGATCGTACAAATAAACTTAGCAGCTGCCACGTGGGTCCAGCTCGTCTTGTTAACATAATAACGGTCTTCAACTACCTCAACCGGTTTCATTGTCCCTACACTATTTTGCTTTTTATTATTCCGTCCAAAAATCGTAATTAACGTTTGTGCAAAATCGAAAGTTAATCCAACGTTTAGCTAATAAAATTTGAATGCTTAGAATTAATATGTCTATGAGCAAGGGACAGGAGCCGGTCCGTGCCGGTGATAGTCTGCGGGTGTCGCGCGCACCGTTTATTTTTGTTACGTCACATATCAGTTACGAACGACGTCGGTTAGTTAACATTTTAGGAGGCTTGCGCGGCGAGGTGCCCCCGCCGTGAACTTTTATTATTCCGGTTGTAAATTAAACTGCTCGTTAATCAGCCCTTTAATCCGTCTGGGCGTTGACTCCGCGCAGGCACGCCGCGCGTCTCCGGTCCTACACTTTATCTTCGGAGCGAGACTGCGTCAGAAGTAGTAAAACCTATGTAATGAGCGTCTTCCACATGTTGTTGACGTGTGAAAAGCTCGCGACGGTGGTCCGCCGACTCACCGGCGAGGAATGTGGCTGCATCTCGCGCCGCCTGCGCCTGCGCCGTATAGAGGCCCACGAGCTCCAGAGCCGCGCCGAGGCGGACCCGCGACGATCATATTAGTTACAGACCACTAGATATCGACGTGAGATTATTCTAACCGAAGAATTTTTTGTACGTTATTGTTAGCCTCGAATGATACACTGTTTGAATATTTAGCCATATCCGCTGACTTCACCATTTATAAAAAATGGCGAATAATTAGTCAATAAAAATTCCGCCGATTATATACGTAGTCGTAGTTGTTACACGGGTGTTACGTAATTGGAGTAAATGACCTGGGGCTGGTGGTCTGAAGGTCTCGAGACCACGTGGCGGCCGAGTGCTGATTTTTCGCAGCCAGTCACGTTGTTTGTTACCTAACAACATGTTAAGTCGTTAATATAACGATCATATATGTATATAGTTTTTTTTAGTAAAATGAAATAAGGAAATTGTCTAGCGGAAAAATTATCTATCGAGTTATAATACTCGTATGCATTGCATTCAAACGAAATGTAGGTATTTGTAAATAATAAAATGTAGATGTCCTTAGTTACGACTATATCGTTATTTATCATAATCATCGCGTTCCCTCTGAGTGGTATAATGATTTCGGTGTGTGTTGGGCGGGCGATGGACGACGCCCTTGACCGCAGCGTCGAGGCGGCATGCGCGATGAGCCCGAGTAAACAAATTGAATGAATCGCGTACGCTTACGTACACGGCGTATGTACCATTCATGTGTGTGCGCCGTTAAAGCACGATATCGAGTGCTCGTATGTTTGTCTAACAAGATTACGACGCCGCCCGCGCGTTGGCGCGGTAAGTGATGTATATGAAATTAATTAAATCGCGCTAGACTGGGCTGGAATATTATAAATTAGGTGTTTAGTGTTTTTGTGACTCAATTACGCCGAAATGGTTGAACGTATTGAAATGAAATTCGACGTGTAGTAGTATTAGAACATGATCTGAAACGATTCTTAGGATACTTTTTATTGAAATTATTTACTATCGAGGTTGCAGGCAACAGCTAATAGGTAAATGGTCTATCATTTTCACCGGTTTAAAAAAAAAATTCAAATGAAATATTCATTTATCTGCGAGTATTTTATATTATTTGCAAAAATAGTATTAACAAAAAAGTTATCCAAATAGTTTTATTTCGACGCTTCTGCAAACTAACTGAAAGTATACTGAACGGTATGAGTATTTCTTTGTCGGATGTTATTAATCCCAACTATCAGAAGTGAAAATTTATTTACTTAAAATATGATATAGGTATACATAACTGATGTACATATACTTAAAATTTAGGTTTGTGTTCTTATTTTATATATGTATCTATTATAGGCACCACTACTACTACTACTACTAAACATATAAAATCAATTAACTAACGATTATCTCTTGAACATAAACAAAACATTAAACAGTTCAAAAGTTTTCGTAGCTTTTGCTGCTTGCTCCAGGCAAATTTCTTGAACATCGGGTGTCGGTTCTACCTACTATATGGCCTGCTTATTACTACAGCAAACTAGCTAATTCTGCGTGCTATGTCGGTAAAATTGTCTTTTACGAATATCCTCATTTCGGATTATGTCACCGTCGGAAAATTGTCTTCTCCTAACACGTTGGGTTGATATTTCTAAGAGGCCGATAGTTAAAGACTACACCTCTATTCCGTAATTATTATCATTAGCAACACATATTGCTCAAAGATCTTTGAATTAAATCAACTTGAAGTAACGGAGTAAGGTAATAAAACAATCAAATGTTAATGTGGTCAAGTGGTGTGACATGCTCGCCATGCGCGCAGTCCGTGTGTCACGCCGCCAACGGAAACGGAGCGCCTCGTCATGGATCGCGAGGCGCCCCTTGTAAGATATGCGCTCGCTCAAACATACGTGTTACTAACACTAAATACCCTTCGTGAACGTTCGATCCCGTTTGAACCCGGCTCCTCAAGTCCTCTGCCTAAGGGCTTCCCGCATCAAAGGAGGGGTTTGCTGTAATCTACGCTTGGCAGGCGTCTTGACAATCACCGTGATTATTCTGATATATTATTTATATGATATATAATATATTATTTTCTCTTAAAAATTCAATTAATTTCAATTATCATATTGGTAGTTTCATATCTATCGTTTTAAAATATTCTAGGGTGGGTGATTTTTAAACAAAGCAAATTAACTATTTGTATGCGAGGCACTAGAAAATGCATGGCCTCCACTAGGCTATCATCATCAATAATTAATTATAACTCGCTTCATATGGGGAATGAGAGGAGACCAGTGACCTGCAGTGACAGGCAGTAGGTGGGCTGGTGATCACGATGATGATGATGCAAGGCACTATATATATATGTATACATTTTTTTCTTTTCAGTATAACCTCCATGGTTTTGTTATGACAGATATCAAGTATGGGTAATCGTTATACCACATCTATCAATCTATACTACTATCTATATATTTATCTATATCTATATACTATTATAAAATTGTTAAATGTCAAATTTTAAAAAATCATGGATATTTAATAATAATCTACTCAGATTGACTAATTAGTCAATCTGAGTCTTCTGAAACCGAATCCGTCGATGTTTGTTTGTTTCTTTCTTGGTTTAGCTTCAGGCGAAAACCAACTGGTAGATTTTGATTGAACTGTTACAGTCTTAAAGGTACTATTGCGACTTAATTAATGCGGCATGTTTCATCAAAATCGGTCCAGTAGAATTAGAGATACAATTGGATCCCTGTTTTGGTAGCCGCCGCTTAGGTACGAGAGGTCAAGTAAAAATGGTTCATAGACTTTATATAAATCTGTGATTGTATCGGGATTTCCCATGTTGCTGAAAACCGACATTCACGCGAGCGAAACCGCGGGCAAAAGCTAGTACTATTATAAAATTGTTAAACGTCAAATTTTCAGAAATCAAAGATATTTAAAAACAAACTATTCAGATCAACTAATTAAGGGCTTCTGAAACCAAATCCGTCGATGTTTATTTGTTTGTTTATTACAGTCTTAAAAGTACCTACTATTCAAACTTAAATAATGCGACATGTTTCATCAAAATCGGTCCAATAGAATTGAAGATACACCTAGATCCCTGTTTTAAATTATTGTTGTAAATTTATTAACTTCAAATGTGTTTTGGCAGTTGGCGTGGACCCCCTGCAGGTCATTGTTGGGGTCGCAAAAGCTAGTATTTAAATAAGTACAATGCTATCCAATAGTTTGTTAATAGATTGGAGCGACGCTTTCACATTTCCTCTTATTTAAAAATTATAACCGACTGATACTGATTGAGTTTATGAAAATTACATCATGATTTTAAATGTCCTCTTAGTAGCACGGCGCAAATAGGATTAAGACAAAATGTCTCTTTTCTATAAAAGGGATGTTTTTTATTAACATATTTTATCGTATATATAAATCTATTATCTATTGCTTGTATTGTATTGTATTGTAGTAGACACTTGTTTGCAAGGTCGTATGTTATATTCAGCACATAGAAATACGAGATAGGCTTCTCACTGTCCTGGTGAAAACATGCTTACAACAACAAGGTATCAAGTAAATTATTAATTGGAAAAGATAGAATTTAGAAGAGTTAAAACAAGAATGAACATTCGATACTGGTTTTAAATTAGATTGAATCGATAAAAATAATCAATTGGCGTTGTCACGTGATCGGGTGTCTATACACATAATTTGCGGAAGACAAACGCGTAGCGCAGGGCAGTGCATCGTGCGCGTCCCGGCTGGGGCGGCGGTCCTCGCGGGGGCTGTAGTGATGGCCCTAACCAGACGTCGATTTGTCAATTCTATCTTAATTTATCTATAAATTTATCTACTTAAAATTACCACTTGCGAAAGGTGTTTGTCTATCTGTTCATGTCTGTTTGTTACCTTTTTACAGTTAAACAACTAAACCGTTTCAATGTGAAATTTATGTAAATAATAATGTCGGCGTTAAATATCGTCGCCTTAGTGCCAGAGTTCATTAAATGACCAAATCCTCCTTTTTTCCAAACTTGCTTCTGGTCCAAGTCTGTACTTAGTGAATATTTATATTTTCTATTTCGCGATATACGTATCGTATCAATGTGTGAGTAAAAAGGGAATGTAGACCAGCTTTTGCTTATAACGCTGATGTCAATAACTCATTTTTGTCAATGTTGTCAGTTAATGAATTCTGCCACTAAGGGGACGATATCACATAGGTATCAATAATTGGAAAGAGACCACTGACATTATTCCATAGGTTCGAAGTTGAGAAACGTTTCGGTAGTACTATTTTATCGTAATCGTAATATTTTGTACATGTTCACAGTCTGCATTAGATTTTGTAGATGTGCATTTTACCAAAACCTGCATTATAGCAGAGCGGTGGACTATAGTCTATCCCCTCTCTTTCTGAGAGGAGACCCTGCAATGGGATAGTAAATGGATTCATGGCAATGATGAGTTTATACTAGTAAGTCGCATCATACCCAATTATCATATTAGCCTACAAAACATCCACAATATTCACAACACAACACAATATTTTGATACTCGTTTCTCATAAACCACTCGTATGTTTCTATCAGTATAATTTTTATATGGTGCTGAATAAATTGAATTATTTGTAGAATAATTCACTGCCTAACACAATCAGATGAATCACGTGTAATTAATTTACCATTATAACATTAATTAGGCTAATAAAAAGACAGCGCCAAAAAAATTGCAGTATATATAATAAGGCTGATATTATTTTTATTTATAAGCGAGCTCGTCAAATGGCAATATATTTGCCACATATTGCGTTTGAGGAGCTCACTCAGCGGCGATAGCACCGATCGACCGTAGTTAATTGTCTACAATCGATACATCGATAGTTGCATGTAATAAGTAATAATCGTGCATCTCTAGTGTCGGAGGCGCGGCGGCGGCGCGGGTCGACGCTCGCCCGGCCGATCGCAGCCGAAGGTCAAGGCTATCCGCGACCGATCGAGATCCTACTCGCGGCGCGCCACTACTACCGCAACGAAAGAAAAAGTGACAGCCCAAACCTGAATAGAATGCGAGGACGTATAAAAATGAAAGCACTGTTTAATTTTGTCTGTCCACTGTCCCGAACTTTTCAACTTGCAAATCGATCAATTTCCTGATGAAATTTAATCGATCGTTAGTCACTTTAATGGCTTCCTCGTTTATAAGCGAGTACCAGTGCGTGCGAAAGATGTGGGCAAACTGAACAGATATCCTGGCGGTTAGATCACCGGTTGCGGTCTCCACACTTGTAATTTCTTATAGAAATATGGATTATGATTGGTATTGACTTAATATTATATATATAAAACGGATAAATCGTTGGGAAATCGAAAGACGAAAATTGTAGCTTTTCGTATATCGCTTCGATGTAGACACATTAGTGAAAAACATGATGTTAGTGCGAAGCTCATTGGGCGGTGCAGTGGACGAAGCGGCGCGCGCGCCTGTGTTACGACTCATTTTAACTCATTTTATACTTGTTTATTCTTCGCTTTGTCTCAGAATCGTATCGCACTGTGGCGGCGCACCTTAATTAAAATGTTCAGAATTGGATCTGTTCTGGTTCGCTTTACGATCAGTATCATTTTTGTTTAATGAGGTGTTTCGCGAGTAGAGAGTATTTAATAGTTATTTGTGCGTCTGCTGATCAATTCGAAGTACAATTATCGAATTACTCGATAATTCGTTTCGAAACGGATCGATATTCACAAACGTTCGATTCACACAAAATAATATATATATTTAACAAATGTGAGTCAGCCATTTAGTTTTCTTACAAAGACTACACTATATTAGATTATTAAATATCAATTAAAATTCCCTTGAATCATCAAATAGCGAATATTTCCTCAAGTCTGATCATAATCTTGCAGTTCGAATGACTATGGATCTTGTTCTGCGAGAATTACTTCAATACAGTCATTAGCCAGATACTATTTATATATAGTTTTTTTTTTAATTTACCGTGGTGGTAACAATGCATTTTACGATCATATAATCATATAAATTCCGTCTATATTATCTGTGTTATAATAAATAAATTTCAAATTTATGGTAGACTGTCTAAAAGGAATTAAAAATCAGATTCCATAGCATATTAAAATGATAGTGACCATCATTTAACAGGTCTGACCAATCAATTCATAGTTTCTGTAAACATACACAGACACTTAGAAAGATTCTGTGTCGACCTATTTTGGGATATAAGGTCTTTGTTGTCAACAGTGTTTATTAGTCTGTTGCTGCATGTAGACCTCATCAACTAATCTGATCTTCAGCCCCCCGTATTCAGTCGTCTCTAGCTACCCTGCGCGTATCGCTATTCCATCTAACAGGTTGTCCAAAACGCTATTTTTGCCTTTACTCGGGCTCCACTCCAAAATAAATCCACATTGATCTTTAGTCCTGCGACAACTGTGACCAACCTATTACGATCTATCTCGACCTATATCGATTATTTTAGTGTACGTAATATTTGAAACGTTGGGATTGTGAAGTTTATTTAAAATTTCTTAATATTTAACATATTTTAAACATCTATTTACTAGGTATATTAATTTTTTATGCAGATTCATGGTAAATTTGAAAAAGAAAAAAGAAATTACGTATCAGGAACTTCAGTGATATCGATCTTGATAAAACCAACCGAAAATGCTAATATTGATGGTCTTCCGTGTTCTAAATATTCAATTTTATCGCTTATACTTACAACGGTCGATTCGTTATGGCGTTTGAGTCGCTAATGAAACATGATAGTTCCGTTTCCATCCATCCAGAAAGAATATTCCTATAAGCTTGAATGTTATTCGCCGTGGAGCTCAATCAAAGCGTTTTTTTTGCTTAATAACTAGTTTGAACGTTTAAAATGTTTAAATAATATAAAATGTTCGTAAATTCGTGCTTGCACGTTATATGTATCATGATCACACTAATATTTTCACAGCCTAATCGATTTTCCACGCGTTCGATTCAGCGGTCATAAGAGCATGAGCGTAGCAGCACGACGTAGAAGTATCATTCAAGAGTGGTAGATGATCTACCACGACCGAAATCTCTATAATCCATATACATATTGCTAGTTTTGAAACAGCTATAATAGTAGGCATTATTTATAGATGTGGGTATCATCATCATCATCATATCAGCCCACAGACGTCCACTGCTAGACATAGGCCTTCAACAATGATCGCCACATCGAGCGGCCCCTTCATCCACCAATTGCCCGCGACCTTCACCGGGTCATCGGTCCACCTAGTCAGGGGTCAACCCGCGTTACGCTTTCCGCTTCTGAGTCGCCACTCCAGCACTTTTAAGACCCCAACGCCCATCGATTCTGCGAGCTATGTGCCCCGCCCACTGCCACTTTAGTTTTGCAATCCTTTGAGCTACGTCGGTAACTCTAGTTCTCCTGCGGATTATCTCGTTTCAAATCCTGTCTAACAGGGAAATTCCAAGCATAGCTCTTTCCATTGCTTGCTGCGTGACCTTGTACTTTCTTTTGAGACTCACAGTCACTGGCTCATAGTCATGTTTCAGATCCATAGGTTATCACTGGTAATACGCACTGATTGAATACCTTAGTGTTAAGGTATTGCAGTATTTTTGACGAGAAAATGTCACGTAGTTTCCCTAACGCTGCCCAGCTGAGTTGAATTCGGCGACTGACCTCTTTCTCGAATTTGGATCTACTTAGCTGGACGTGTCCCAGGTATACATATTCCGACACAACTTCAAGAATAGACCCTCTAGGACGAGGACTCTAAGGTGGAGCGGAGTAAGAGCATTAACCTTAACTTTGGTCTTACCCATATTCATTTTTAAGCCCACCTGTTGAGAAGCTCTATTGACGTCTTGGAACATTGTGCTCAAGTCTGTAAGCGATTGATGACGAGCCATCAGTACTATATCATCGACAAATCGAAGATGAGTGATGTACTCGCCATTAATATTGATGCCTAGTCCGTTCCAATCCAGAAGCATAAAGACATCTTCCAAGGTGGCTGTAAACAATTTCGAAAAAATAACGTCCCCTTATCTTAAATCGCGCTGCAATCGTATTGGTTTTGAACTTTGGTCCTGTATACGAATTGAAATGGCGGTGTTTTCGTACAAACTCTTCAATACTTCGATGTACCGATAATCAATACGGCAACGCTGAAGAGACTGAAGCACTGCCCAGGTTTCCACCGAATCGAAGGCCTTCTCATAGTCCACAAAAGCTAGGTATAAAGGCAGATTATACTCCTCTGGCGAAGTTTATAATCTGCCGCAGCGTATGAATCTGCCGTAGTGTATGAATGTGGTCTATGGTACTGAAACCTTTTTGGAAACCGGCTTGTTCGGGAGGCTGGAAGTCGTCAAGCCTGCGTTCGAGACGGTTCGTGATAACTCTCTAAAACAACTTATATAGCTAAGGAGCGAGATAGGCCTGTAGTTCCTCAAGAGGGTGTTATTGTCTGTCTTGAAGAATAACACAATTAAACTTCGGCTCCATGCCAATGGCGTTGTGCCATTCCATGTGGGAATAACGGGTCCGAAATGTCAAAATTTTTATTTTAACATGATAATGAACAAACTGAAACTTAATAAAACTCGGTTTCGACTCGGTAGCAGTAGCCTAGTGGTACGGCCACGCACGCCACATCTTAGATTTCGATTCGAATCCAAAGCACGCATCTCTGACTTTTCGAAATCATATTCGTATTAATTATCACTCGCTTAAAGCTATGAAAGAAAAGGTAAAAACTGATGTAAGTTTGCAGTTATAGCTTAGGGTCTATGCACATTATACCTATCCAAATTTCACAATAATTCTCTCAATTACTAAGAAATAATTAACTGAAGCTTCACAAAGAGTAACTATTCATAGTTCGGGCACAGTTATCTTTAGTATCTGATAGTACAGTGTCGGATGCACCTAGCCCGTCTAAATGTCACTCGGTGAGCCGCCGCCGTTTTTAGTCGCTCCGAAATAGAACGCGCTCGCGTTCATCAACCCCTTACATTACATTCGTCATCAGCACGTGACCGCCGTAGACTCTTTACAACGACGCTCTTGTTATAACAAGCGCATGTCACAGAACTAACTGAACTCGCAATGGAAAGAAAACATTCGATAAACTCAAACTGCCTTAACGTTTTGCAATGGTCACAAATATTTGTTCCTATTGCAAAATCGAATTCCCTCACATGTTCACCAAAGATAATTTGTTTGTAATTTGGTGCTGTCATATCGTATTCTCAATTAATTTGACGGCGGTATGGTACCAAGTCTTAACGATATCACTGCAATTTTCGACCCGTCATAATGACGGTGCAGCAAAAACTTGACACCTCCGAAACGAAAAAAAATAACAATCGATTATTTAATATCGTTTCAAAGCGTATCGGTCTCGGTAAATAAATTCGAGTTGAAAGCACTACAACGACTATGTTATCCTGGTACAAAGGACTTATTATCATATTAAAGCAAAGTCAAAAGTCCCATAATATTGAAGACTCAATTGCCACGTTTGCGAAATTTACAAGTAAATGTTTGTAAACAAGAAGATTAATACTTTTTCCGTGGCGTTTCTCCAAGCAGCTGAGTTTTATTTTACAATCGTAATCTGCGGATTACGATTGTAAAATAAAACTTTATTGCTTCTACGCTATCTATTTAAGATTTAGGAAGCGTCGATTTGCCAACGTCATGAAGCTAGACGTGGTTTTTAAAAATAATAATAGTAATAATTATGATGGAGAGAGTTTCAAGATTTCGACTTTTCGTAATATGGGTCAAGCCTGACGAGCTCTGTAGCAGTTTATTACGTGTTGTTACATTTTCAAATATCGTTATTATTATTCTCCTAGTGGTGCCTCTCCAACTCTTGAAGGTTGGTAGTCAACTCTGTATATATGATATTTTGCCTTGTACGGTAGAACAATAGGAAAGCTCAGGTGATTAGTTTGGATGTAGCCAAAGTCCTTCGATCGGGTTTGGCAAAAAAAGCTTCTTTCAAAGCTACTACCTATGGGCTCACCAAGAAATTATGCAATTAGATTACCAGTTCCCTCACGGAGCGGAGCATTAAAATTGTAGTTGACGGTGCATGCTCAGACCTCAAGCCCGTGAATTCCGGGGTTTCCCAAGGCTGCGTGCTATCTCCTACCCTATCCTATTTCTTTTGCTTATCAATGATATGTTGCATATTAGTAATATTCATTGCTATGTAGACGTCAGCTCAGGCGATACCTTATATACTGGCCGCGCTGTAAGATTTCGGGAATACGTCAGTGAAGCCGAAGCAAACTTGTGTCTGAAATCGAGGCTTCCCTGGAGCAAGTCTCAAGTTGGGGCCAACTAAACTTAATCCAGTTTAACCCTGAGAAGATGCAGGTGTGCGCATTCACCGCCAAAAAGAATCCCTTTGTCGTATCTCCCCGTTTCGAAGACACTTCCCTTATTACCACTTCAAGCATTGGAATCCTTGGCGTTAATATCATATAAAGGGCAAGGTTCAGTTCCATGATCATCTGGTTGGAAAAGCCTTGTATAATTATATATTATAATTTATGAAGTTTAAATAAATTAATTAATGTTCTGACTTGACGATTCCGTTTCACACACCATCATCTTGGTCTTTCTGCACCCTAGCCCCTACTTGGAAGAAACATGATACCTTCATGTTCGTTTCAAGTAAGTATATGTATGTATATAAAGGAAGAAAAAAAAAGGAAAAATTTACATTGCAAAAGGCTTGTGTTTAAATTTTACATACCGCGATTTCTTTTCGAAATTTTCATAATCTTCTTTAGAACCAGAAGGTCTAAACAAAACAAGGCATGGCTTTTAACATTTGTCTGCCCTTTGACGAATTATAACAACAATTTTTCTGGCCAACTCGCTATAGACTTCCTTCTTCGTTGATTTTGTAAGCCCAGGATATGGACATCATACCTCTGTATGCCCTCTTCTCAGATGATACGTTATTTACAATATCATATTTGAAGTAGATTTCATTATCAAATAGTTCAAGTCGGAATCGCCCGCCAGTGCGTCACTCATAGTATTTGGACATCGACATTTCTACCAGAGCTCTGTTATTTCTAGCTTCGTCAGGCGCCAACTTTAGATTAGTTACAGGGCTCATCTGCATTTAGGACCGTTATTTAGTAGCTTTATAATATTATCCTTCATTGATATCCTCAGGGATGTAGTGGTGTTGAGATAACATACAAAACCGCTATATCAAAATGGATTGGCATGCATTCGATTCGGAATTGAAATTATTGGTACTAGCCGTCTGTAAAGATAATATGATTTTATAAAATTTGATATTGTTTATGTGCTTGCAAGTTATAACTTATGGCTGATGGTTGCGATAATGAAGATTTTTAAGCTCGTGTTTCGCCGGCACGTCATAAACGCTCAGCGTGGGACGACCGCCTCACTCTTTCATAACATGATAAACTCGGCACACGTTCAGAACGAAGGAAAGTCTCTGAAGTATATATTTTTCTGTCTCAAAGGAGCTTTATTTGTCTCGATATTCTTTTACAATATTATCCTGATAGCATTCCACCTTTAGCATTATATATTACAGTAGCTACGAAAAAGACAATAGATGCTCTTTTGTGTTTTTTTAATATCGCAATTTTTCTTGTTCCTTAACGTACATAATACAAACATAAAAAGTCCCTAGTTTTATTTTTAAAATAATACGAGTATGTTCTACGCAATTTACAGACGGATAGTGATAGTGCACTTTGTAGTCCTAGACGAATACTCACATTCCTTACACGCAGACTGTGCGTATATTTAGGTTCATCAGGTGGGCGATCACCCTTACTTAAATAAGTTAAAACCAACAAGTCTGAAATATTATTTTTTATTGGTACGTCGATTAAATTACTTTAGATTTTGATTCCAAATTCTATCCAATCATGACAAATGACCGAAGGAAACAGTCAGATAAAGAATGTAAACATATATTTAATGTAATATTTTCCTAAGAGATAATCTCGAGGCTTCATGTTCTTCGGAAACTAATATATTTCCTTCCTTTTAATATATCATATAGTTAATTTGATTAACATCATCACTGACTTGTTCTTCTGTGCTTTTATTCTGCTTCCCAATGAATAGGTTATTATACATTGTGCCACGCGTACCATCCTCTCAGTGAGCGTCGAACTTTACTCGTCGTACCAGACGTAAATATTTTGATGGCCTTATTTATTTCCATGTTGTATTTTAATTTGGTTTGACAAAGTGTCGCCGTCGCAATAGCCAGGTGTGAGTGCGGGGGCGTCACTCCGTGGTACAAGAACCTCTTTTGTTTCCGTTTAATAATATTTGCAAATGAACACAACCTCTTGCGTTGTATAAGGTTACAAGGTTTCGCACATACTGACGGTTGTAATGTATTTACTTGAAACAAATATGATTTTTTATCCTTTTTCCTGTGGATATTTCATAAAGTTGACTAAATTCATCATTTGATATTAATAAATTAGATTGTAATAGTATATTAAATAATAATATATACATTGTTAGTGATTAGTTTTAAATTTAAATTTGGATCGGTATCAAAAATATTTTATTATAGTTATAAATGAAAATTTTATTCCGTAAATTATATAGTTAACATCCTAAAATAATTAAAAGGCATTTTTGAATAAATTGAATGGCAGGTTCGTTAGTCAGGTAGTTACGTGTTACGCGTAATTCCAAAACCAAATTAGGCCCCAAATTTAAATAATACGTAACTTTAGCCCTGGTCAGGTTATTGATTATTTCTAATGCCCAAATAGATTCGAAGTTTGGACCCTATTATAAAAAATACAATTTTATAATAAATAGAGCCGTGTCTTTAAAAGAAGATATTGCTGCTATTCTGTTGTAACAGAATTTAACTAAATTTAGTCCCTCCCTATCTTTTTCTAATGTCAAATGCCAAAACGAGATAGCTACAATTTCAGTGCTCTCAGTTTCGTTTACAAACGTCAAAATTATAAGATTTAGTCGCGCTCTCAGAACATACGCACTAAAGATACGCAAAAACGTAACATTTTTTTAAACACCGTTTAACAGAAATATAGGTCGGTACTCGCTATAAATATTTGCTATCTCGTTTTGGCGTTTGACATTAGAAAAAGATGGGTAGGGACCAAATTTAGTTAAGTTCTTTTACAACAGAATCAAATACCATCGTTCAGACTTCAAAAATGGTAGTGCTACACAGGTGGTAGAGTCTCATTTACTGCCAAATAGCAGTACTCGGAACGCTGCTATAAATTCGGTTACATGGCAAGGAACGTCTCCGGAATAGCAGGCACTAAAGGCACAACAACTCGGTCTCTAGAGTAGCATCTCATTACCGTCGGAACTATAGAAATGTCCTATACCTGTCTCAATACTTCTGTAGTCGTCAAATAAATTGTAAGTATGAAAATTACGATGTGAAACCGTAGAATAATCTACTTTTATATCATAATATTACAGTGGTACGATTATTAAGTTATATTTGGGGCGTTATTAATCCTGATAATTTTTATTTACTTAGGTTCTTGTCACTATTAAATATACCAACATTATTCAGAATATAATAAGGATATACTATAAATAACAGGTCAACGTTATCATAAAGCCTTTGAATAGTTCTATTAAACTTTTTGTCAATATTCGGTAATCGATAAGTTATTATGTATAACACAGTCACGCTTTTTTCAATACCGAATCGATTGGATTGTCGCATCACTGACGGACGATAGACGATAAACGACCCTTCGTGCTTTTAGCAACCATTTTATACTCTACGGATTCTATTATTTTAATTGTAGTTTTAGACATTGTGTTGTCCATTTTGTAAATTGGGACAGTTAATGTGTAATTTTTGACATAGTCACGTGTTCCCATATTTGTGAGTGGGATAAGAGTCATTTGTTATTGACAACCATCCACCCGTTAATAAATAAATTATGCTATTTTAAATACAACTTAAGGCTTTTCTATTTATTCATTTCTATAAAGATCCTTCGTATCTATAATATGTATTATATTCACAAATTTTAAAAGTTCACACCTTGTCTCTTACACATAAATCAGAACTGTTTTAAAACTCGAGATTTATAATGTTTTATATCAAATTTTGTTCGCAACATTAATAAAATAAATAGCAGAACAGCATTGCTACACTAAAAGAGTAGCTATTGCCACAATAATTTATGAATCGTAATAAGGAACAAATGTTTGTCTCGGTGGATTCTTGGTAACCAACACACATTGGGCATGCAGCACAAAGCGCAGTGTACGAGTTCTTACACAAATATGTTGTATACTAGCTTTTACCCGCGGCTTCGCTGATGTCCTTATATACATGCCAGAAGACAATGAAAATACAATTATTTGATAACTTTGTTAACTATTTTTTCTATCACTCGCAGTTTTTTTTTCGGGATAAAAGTTACCCTATGTCCTTCTCTGTACCACTAACAATGTAGATACAAAATTTCATGTCGAGTTGTTGAATTGAGTAGTTAAGGCATGAAAACATTACAAACAAACAAATTCACATTCGCATTTATAATATTAGTTAGGATTATGTATATCGATGCATAAAACTAGACTGAAAGGACCGACCTCAATTTAAAAAGTAAAAGTGAATTCGATTTTTAAATATGACATAGGTTAATTTACATAATAGCTTTGCATAGACATAGCTTAGTTGTGTGAGCGCAGTACATAGCACGTAATCGTTACTACGACGGTTAGACGACGCTTGCGCAGGGTCATTACCGAATAGCAGACTCAAGGTCGAGATACTATCGGCTTTTATGTTTTGTAATATTTGAACGCACTCCACTTACCACCTGGGGCCTTCGTTTCTTTGCGAATTCTTTTAATAGTAATAAAACGTCTTTGGT
>WUAW01003304.1:128-12714 GCA_017165845.1 Thaumetopoea pityocampa | reverse complement strand
TGTTTCCGTTATTTGAATGTTTGTAAAGTCTCCGCGACACAGGAATTAATCCTAATGCGGGAGTTGTCTTTTTTAATTAAAAAAAAACTTTTTGTATTTTTAACATTTACACCTAGTTACATTATAACATGTACATCTAGTTTACTAACGATTTCTTTTCTTTTTTCAGGTAACAGACATTTGAAATACATCTTTAAATGGAACATTGTGATAAGTATAATATTTAAGGCTGTTATGGTTGTAGCCGGTTAACATCAAATGAGTACATTTCAGCTCAATTAACATTTCAGAATCAATCTGGTGCTTAATTATAAATGAAACTCAAATTGCAAAAGGATTCGTTAAAGAATTTTTATTTTAATTACTTTTCATTCCAGCACAACTATATCATAAACGGCCAATCCAGTGCTGTTTCCTAACTGCCTCCTTCGTCTCCCTTTCCTAAATCATTTTGTTGTTGTAATTGTAATAAGGCATTTGATCTCATAACCAGAAGCAGGTATATGAAAATTCGTGCTACTACCTTCAAAAGTGGCGAACTTTCCATATAAACTTACAACCCCTAATTCACCCTATTAATGTGAAATTTTGAACAACGCCGATATATGTATACATCTATTTCTAATCAGAAGTAGGTATATTAAATTTCGTGCTTCTTACTCTGAAAATGATGGTCTTCCATACAACAGTTCATCTCTTATTTTAGTCCCTTAGGGGAGAAATTTCCATAAATCCTTAGTGGATGCTTACAAAATAAAAGGTATCAGCTGTCAAATTTTTAAGTTTGTAATCACAGCGGCTTAAGCTCTGCGTTGATGAATCAGTCAGTCAGTCAAGACAAGTAATTATATATGTATAGATAAACAGCGAATCCAGTGCTGTTTCTTAATTGCCTCCTTTGTCATCCTTTTCTAAATCATTTTGTTCTTGTATTGTAATAGTAATAAGGCATTTTCCAACAGTGTCTATGTTATGTGATCTCATAACCTAATTTTTTTCCAATTATCTTCATTAATTATGAATAGGAATCATATTTATTTTTAGGCACATCTGTAGATTACTTCGTTGCTGTATACAAATGATTGTATGCAAACGAAAACCCAAAATTGCAAAAGCACATGCAAACAATAGTTGTAGCATTGGATTTAATAACATTGTAAATAATGCTATTAAAATTATGTCATGATCTCGATATGTACAGAATGTTAATATTATTAAATTTAATATTTATCCGAAAAACTGAAAAATCATTCCAAATGTCCACATATGATATCCCAAATAACGTGTAAATTAAAATTAATAAATACTTGTATTGCCATCCAATGTGACTTGTCATGAGATGCACTGTGGCTCAGAAAATGGGCTTGTTGCTCCTCCGTGTCATGGGATAGACGCTCGTGAATTTGCCTTGAATGTGGATTTCCCCCTTTCTACGTACGTGATATTGCTGCTCTCGGTGAGATCCTTGATTTCTTCGAGATAAAATTTCTCATAACTTTTATAACTTCATATTGAAATTCTACAAAACCGTCGTCACTATCAATAATAGGAGCAATACCTTTGAAAAAACACATACTCCTACTCTTGTCTTCATTTTCAATAGGTGCGATTAAATTACACAGTTATTAATCAACTTCGCTGCCATCTTTCTTTCTTGTTGTTTTTGCATTAATGTTAATATAAATAAATTAATGCGTCAGGTTCAAGATCGATTTGTGAGTGCGTTGTTCGTTGTGAGATTGTACGTCGTGTTTTCAGATATAATGTTTGACTATTTCGGCGAATTACAATTTTAGTTAAAAAAGCATCTGATAGTAGAACTTATATTTAAACGGCGCTTCCTCATATAGGCATGGCGTTTAGTAGGTCTACCCATATCGTATTTGATAAACAAGTTACATACAAAACGCAATATTCACTGAAAAGCAAGAAATAAAAAAACAAAACCAACTTCAAAAAACACTAAAAATGCACTAAGAAGTAAAAAATAATTACGTTATTCATTTACTGCAATTAACTTGAATTTCACAATCAATTTATTACGACAATAATATACAATTACTGTTATTTTTAGAGTCGATGCCAGCCGAGGTTAAGAAACGTGCATATAATAAAGTAGTATACATCTCTAATTGTATTCGGTTGTAATTTCTTCTTGCTTAGAATCGTCTTAACGTATTTAGGCTGGCACTGACTCCAAAAATAACAATAATTGTATATTATTTTCATAATAAATTGATTGTGACATTCAAGTAAATTGAAGTAAATGAATAACGTAATTATTTTTTACTTTTAGTGCATTTTTAGTGTTTTTTGAAATTGATTTTCTTTTTTGGTTAAAAAATTATATTAATTTTATAATTAATAAAACCATTCTATTGTAATTATTATGTTTACTGATTCAAACGCTAAAATGTCACGCCAGACGCATACAGTAGTTACATGTGACAACAACAAACTGTTGTTACATAGTTACTGTACGCACGCACCTATGACGTTATATACTAACGCTATCGTAATAAATATTTCGACAAATTGGCGCTGATAAAAATAAATCTCTTATTTTACTACGAAAAAGTAATCTTTAAAGTTATCTTCGATCAATAATACAACTGGATATCGAGTATTATATAGTAAGTATTAAACTAGCTTTTGCCCGCGGCTCCGATCGAAAATATTAAATCGTTTTCGTTCAATAATTTCGGTATTACGATTGTATAAGGAATGCTAGTGTTGCCAGACTCTCAACTTTTGTCTCCCATTTTCATATTGTAATTTGTGTATGACCTTTATTTTGTCTCCCATTTTCATATTGTAATTTGTGTATGACCTTTACAAACGCAGCAACGGTAAGAATTTCATAGTGGTCGTAAGTGGCACGCGTCGTTATCAGTGCGCTAATGTGTTGCTTCATCAGACGGTCACACTGACACAGTCATACATAACATCACGACTTTATCACCGAACGCATTGCCTGTAGGGTCGCTAACTTTGCTTCATATATTTGCCGGACATCCACAAACAAAATTCGGAATGAAGCTAACAAAAGCGAAACTCTTAAAATTGAAGAAGATTTTTGCAACAATTTTGCTGAAGAAAATCCTTGAAAATACTTTATACTCATATTTTTTTATAAAAATCTTTACTTGAACATATTAGGCTTACAAATACTACACACTTAATAGATGTATTATAGATAGACAAAAGTATCATTAGTCACTAGTCGAGATTCGAGCTGAACGTTGGATTCAATTTTCGAATGGATCTGGAATCAATGGATCAACATTCGAAGCAACGGTCATTGAGACTGGGTTATAGAGAGGTTAACGAATCTAAAATCTAACATAGAACTGACTTCTCCGTGTTTCTTAAGGCACCTAACACAGCAGGCCTCTCATCATCGTCATCCCCAGTTCATATTCGCCCCCACTATAAGAACACGGACCTCTCCTGTTGAGGATGGGGATTAGACCTTAGTATACCACGCTCGCCCTCCTCGACGGGGCCGGAGAAAGCTCTGCCTCGCCCTGCTTTCTGCCTCCTCACCGAGGCCCGCAACCCCGATGAACACCCCTACGGCGGCCATCCAAGCCGAGGCTCGAGACTCTCGAGGTAACTTCGTATCGCCAGGTACGCTCACCATCTTGTCCGGTGACGCTGTAAAGGCTTCAGGGCCAACAGCATATCTCACATCGATGAAAAAAAGCTATACGACGCTGGCCTAGTGCGGATTAGTAAACTTCATACACCCATGCGGGCATTCAGGTTTATTCACAAATCTTTGCATCTTCATCTAGTACATAATGTCTACAGTGTAAACAGTACATAAATTTTGAAAAACTCAGTGGTATGGGACCGGGGATGTACCCGCGACCTTCTTCCTGATCGCGAGGCGGGTGTCCCCACCCCTAGACCACTACGTACTTCGAACCTACCGGTCTCCGCTGCTGTCTAAATGGCACTAGCCGTCGCCATTATCGTGAGCGTTACGGAAATGACTTCAGACGGCGAATTTTACTCGCCCCGCGGCCAATAGACTCCTGCAATAATAATAGACCTTAATTAATGAAGTTATCTAATTAATTTTGGGAGAATGCTAGGGTAAAGTTTTAGTAACCTTGAGTACAATAAAACGGGATTATTTTTACTCTCGCATTTATTTTCCACCTGACGTCTCCTAGAAACGACACAACCCGTATCCCGCAGAACGTTTGGCAACCCTAGTCGTCAGAGTTGTTAGCAATAAATTATGATATATGAACATATAAATTTCACCAAAAAGCTCACATAAGTAAACCTTTTGCGTTGATTACAAATTGATTTAAAGATGTATTATAATTTATATGATCGTTAAAAAATATCCAGAGGAATGCTGGAATTCTGTCTAGATAATACCTACTTGTGGCGGACGTTCATGCAACTTTCTGCTAAGTCCATGCTTAGTTCAACCCTCGATGTGATACGAACGAATTCATCTTCGCTAACCTTCAGGCCCATCGTTACTGATGGTTACTGAGCTAAATACATGATTTTTTTATTTTATGGCTTTATATCTGAGGCCTTTAAGGCAAAAATATATGCTTCTACGCGCTTCTACCCAATAGGATATTCAATAAATGTAAACTAAACGGTTAAATATTATGAATGAAACACATTCTAATGATAATCAATTTCCTCGGTACACGAACATTTAAATATAAAAAACGAGCCATCACAAAAACAACACTGGTTTCGTCCCAATGTTTCCCTTTCATCAGAAAAATGTCTATCTCGAGCAGCCAGAGCGAGAGGGAGATCATCCTCTCACTCTTGCCTACGCAACATTCCCTAGACGTCTCGTGTCAATCCACTCTTGCAATGTATCAACTACTAGATTAACATCATACAAAATTAACATTTATTACTTTAGTATCAAGGTCTGTAATTGCTTTAACAAATACTCTCAAGAAACTCATAGAATTATAATCAATAACGTAGTAAGTTCGATGCGTACGAACGATTCGTAACTAAGAGACAACTGCATTATGATTCATTATTCTGTGCAAATGTTTTGTTTTGAAGACACCGGCTGATCCATTTATAAATATTCCTAAAATTTACCGCGGATACATTGTCCAAACAATGTTAACAACATCATTAATATTAAATTGAAAGGTAAAATTTACGTTTGTGCGGATAAAATCACTTAATTCGCAATTAAATGACAATAATTGTTATAAATCTTTAAGCATTGTTCTATCTACCATGATAAATTGCGGTGTTAAACAAATGACGGACGGGCGTTGAACGCTGCCAATTTCAGTACGATCAACCCCGAACTCCCCGTCCCGCACCCCATGCCTCCGATGTCACCCACATGCGCTAAGCTAAGACGCATCATTAATCATTCCTGTACACATCTTTTAACCGCGAGTTATTCGAATATAGAATTTAATGCCCTAGAGTGAAAGTTGATTGTAATGGGTAGAGAGGACGCGATTTAAGCCTCTTTGTGTCTACGAAGGTCGAGTGTCGGCGTACCTCTTGTTACCTCTGTACCCCTGGTATTATATAAGTCGAGTGCAATGGCCGCTCCAAAACACCTCCAGAGTTTTATTTCTCTGCCTTGCGCTGCTAATATTTCTTTGAATAAACTTAAACATTACTATTAAAAATATGATGATATTCCGATTGTTTTTATATTGTTGACGAAGAAGGTATTTTTTTACGAAATAATTCATAATAAACTTTTTAAAATGATTTTATATTGGTTCGATGTTTGTTATTTAGAATATTACACAAAAGTTCTAGTATGTAAAGTTCTGGTCTGAAAGACCGAAAATAACAATTACTTTAAAATTTATACCATACAATTTTGGGAGTCAAAAATCGTACTAGATTTTTTCTGGGATAATCGTATTCAGCTTCCAGCAGAACTTGTTCGACCAGGTATTGTAGGACATACTCGATTATTTATCTATATAATAATATTATGCTATTCTGTAAGAGCGAAAATACACCAGTAAATGTCGAAGATCAGCGGTGATCGGTTTCCATCAGGCGACCAACAACCCCGTATAATACAACTGATCTTTAACATTACTGAACTTACCTTTCATACATTCGTAGTCGACAGTGCTAATCACAAATTCATCAATGCCAAAATGTTGGATAGACTCTAGGATCAGACCGTGCGATGCCCTTGACGTGACCCAAATACAAACAATGCATATTTCAGTTTAATCTGCGTGTAGTAATTAGCGGGGCGGCATGTCACGGCGGGCGACAGAATGTGGGTTAGTTTCGCGAAGGGGCCGCCGGTGCACCGGTCGCAGACCGCTGCTGGGGTCGTTGACCGGTATCGATCGCGGGGGTGGGCACAGGGTTCGCGCAACGGGAGGAGGGTGTGACACGACGCGCGCCCCTGCGGCGCCGCGCCTCCGCACCCCCACTAGCGGCGCTGAGGAAACCTGTTCCGCCACCGCATGCGTCACTTTAGTCCAACTTAAACTCCAGTTATAAGAAAAGTTCATCTGACGTTAAAATTTAGAAGCATTTGCAAAAAAGTTGCTATGGAAACTGAAATAAACCCATTATTTTTTACTTCAGACGGCATATTCCCTTCATGATGAAATATGCATTACACTAGCTAGGGGCTTTCGTTGAGGGTACTTTCGTTGAG
This sequence comes from Thaumetopoea pityocampa, assembly GCA_017165845.1. NCBI lineage: Eukaryota > Metazoa > Arthropoda > Insecta > Lepidoptera > Notodontidae > Thaumetopoea > Thaumetopoea pityocampa. The sequence goes on along the minus strand of WUAW01003304.1, from coordinate 6,053 downwards.
AAAAATATCAAGTATTCGTAAACTTATTATGTATTTCTACTAATTTTTATTAAATTTTAATAAAATTAATAGTCATTATTTCCACTTAATGAACACTAACATACACAATGCTTAAAAGCGCATTTAATACCTAAGACATTCATTCTCTATGAGGCAACCTTTGGATGGCACTGAAATAGTATATATATATATATACTTTATGTACATAAATACTTAAATATATAAATAAAATAGAAGGTAGACAGCCCTATTATCAACTATAGATTTTCACTCTACTATAGAGTATCATAGATTATTATTGTTATAAGTATCATTATTTCCTAATGCTGGTTCTTGATAGTCCTCCAATTGCCGACCACAGTCGGCCATTCGGACAATTTATTTCGGATACATTATCCTTACCGACTCCTGAACATACTTGAGAATTTAGTGATATAGGGCTATAGAATGCTAATTTCAATTGTCTCGGTGATCAAAGTAACTTGTTGTTTTATTATACAAAAGTATTACAATGTATTGTATTGTACTTACAAATTCGTCTCTTATAGCACCTCAGAATAAGTGTCCCTAGGTGTGAAGTTACTACTTAGCAGTTACTAAGTACTATTTAGCAGTTTACACAAAAAATATAACAATGCATATGTTCTTGCAGGCCAAAGGACCATTCTATTACTTATTACATCATTTTTAACACATTCCAGTAATGGTCTGAAATATAATCAAATTCAGAACACGACGGGTATTGATGAAAGTCATTCTCTTATTCCCCAGCATCTATTATAAACTGGAAAAGCAGCCAAAGCGTTCTGTGGGGAAATAGCTGTATTAGGGCGAACGCGGAACCTTCCTTGGACGGGGGGCTTCGGCCTCTAGTTTGGCCACCCTCGTAGAGCCTACCGCCGTTGTTATGGCAACGTTCAATGATTTATGTTCACCTAGTGACTTGCCGCTCTCCTAAGTCTTGTTATTGCAAAGATTTATTTCTGTCTCTCCTCTCCCACCCCTTATCAAACGAGTGATATTTGTATAGAAGTAGTTAAGTAGTCGTGTTTTCGCAAATGGAACTAATAATTTCTTTAAAATTTATTTTGGTTTTTTTGAAGTCAAAAATCGTACTAGATTTAATTTCTGGGATAACTCTTATTCTGCCTCCAACAGATCTCGTTAAACCTAGTATTGCAGATAACAATTAGTGATTATATACAGCATTGTATATACGATTGTACGGTACATATAATAAATCCGTTACTGAAACGTCTCTGTACATTGAATTTTTTTTTTTGGATATACTCGGTTGTTTATCTATTTAAACATTTATAGGTTGAAAAATTTATTTTTATTTCTGTCTGTCTGCCTTTTCATGGATCAAGCACGCATACAAATTTTAATGGGGTTTTAATAATATATTTCTAGTCTCAAAGGGAACCTATATTTAATTTCATCGCAATGAAAGCGAAAACGAAGTGAAAATGAATTCACACTTAAAAAATCTAAACTTTATGGCTGACTACAAAGCGCTTTATTTTTCAAAATATAGATACCATTACAAAATAGTTTTTTTTAGATATATTGATTTTATGGTTATAAACCCCCACAGGGAGCTGCCAGAAATGTATTTTCCTGAAACTACTTGGCCTTATTATAAACAGTTTTTTTTTTCGCAAAATACTGGTGTCACTTCAGAACAATTTTTATATAATAATTATTAATTTAGAAATTATCATGTACTTCGATCAACTACTATTATTATCTTACCAAAATTATTACCTATATCTATACTTTTATAAAATTGTTAAATGTTAAGTTTTCAAAAATTAAAAATATTTAAAAACAAACTACTCCGATCGACTAAATAAGAGCTTCTGAAACCAAATCCGTCGATGTTTGTTTGTTCGTTTGTTTGAGCTTCACGCAAAACCCGTGGGTAGATTTTAGTTAAACTGTCATAGTCTTAAAGGTACTATTCCGACTTAAATACTGCGGGATGTTTCATCAAAATCGGTCCAGTAGAATTGAATATACAGTTTGATAAGCAAGTAAAAGCGGTTCAAGGCTTTTTTTAAGATTGTGTCGGAATTTCCCAATTAGCAGAAAACCGACATTTACGCGGGCGGAGCCGCGGCAAAGAGCTACTTTATACATAAAACAAAGTCTAGGTTTTGATCTCGGAGGAACCGGAAAACGGCTGCCTATACGTATGTATCGATCAAGTCGTCCCCTCCGCAGATCTGGTGTTTGGACAGAGATAAACAGTAATTGTACCTAATAACGGCCGATACCGTGAACTTGATATCTCTGCAAAAGGCGAAGGGATCATGTTTTGAACGATAAAACAATCATTATTTTGTTTGAAGCTGTACAAGCGCTTACGTTTCAAAAAAAAATTTTTTTTTCGATTATCATATAGATTATCATATAGTTGACCCAGATAAGTTTTTATGAACTTTGTTGTCACTGTGAACTCTCTAGTCGCTACGTGGGACCAAAGCAATACTTTAGACAAACAGAATGATCAACTTTGTAAGAGAGTTGAGCTGATCATGACTGCATCGTCGCTAACGTGTAGAAAAGCACTCCTAGATTTTGTATAAAAAACATTAGGATATTCGATGGCAGTTATCAGTAATCGAATATCTTAATACTTTTGAGGCTGTTTTGTAATAAAAAGTAATTCTTAGAATAATTATTTTCACATATGAATCTAAAACGCAAGCGCTACGATCACAGGAGAGTTTTTCCGTACAAACAAATCCAACTAATTTATTAGCTCAGTTGCGATACGTGACGTTCTTATAATTTAATACTATACACATACCACGAAGTTACTTTGTGACAATTTATATGAAATAATATATAAATTAATAACACTACCATTATAACATACATACATACACTCACGCCGGTATCCCATAAGGGTAGACAGAGACCACAGTTTGCAACATACTACGATCCTGACACACCTCTCTCGCCTCATCTACATCTATACATTTTGTCATACACTTTCGTCAATTAAGGGTGCTACGAACTTGGCCTTTTTGGAACAAGTTGTTGATATGATTAAAGTAAGTTTTTCCTGGGCGCCCTCTTCCGACACTTCCACTCACATTTGCCCGGTATATTCATTTCGTTAATCTAGTCTCACTCATTCTCTCTAAATGACCAAACCATTGGAGCATTTCTTTCTCGATCTTACTTACACCGATCCCTTACCACGCTATTCCTCAATCGATCACTCAGGGTGACTCCACAGATACCCCGCAGGGAATGCATTTCCACCGCATTCACGCGACTTTCGTTCTTCTTTTGCCATACCCACGATTCACTGCCATACATAAGTGTAGGCACCAATACACCATTGTGAATGAGCACGAAATATTTAATTTCAAATACTAATTTTTACATTACAATTAATCATTTTCATGTGCGCGGGTGAATCTTTGAACAAAAATGCTCATATAAATCATAAAAGCCATTTTCTTGAATGAAATGAGATACTGATTTTATTCATTTGTATGGAAAGCCAGGGACTTTCTATGTTCAAAACAATTATTATGTTGTTTAATTTTAGTCGTTAATAATATTGTGAGAAACGATTCTTCTATAGTTCCTAATAATTCTATCGACTGATTGTACTGAATGAAACCAAAAACTCTAATATCACTTAGTTTTTATCATTGATTTTACATATTTGTCTTCGTATATTTATAGCATACCTTTTCCCTTCAGCCTGAGGGTAGTACTAGTATTGATTTAAACTTGTGGCCTTGAATTTCATGAAAACTTATACGAGGGGCTGCTTAATTGCTTGAAAAACATTGTTGGATAATCATTTTTGTCATATTTTAATTTTTTAAAACATGTAGGTAGAAGTATGTAATATTTTTCTCACCCTATCCTCAAATAATAGCAGTGTTATACTTTTCAAATGCCCCCTTACTCTCTCTACCGTCTGACTTGTAAACCAAACCTATCTGAATCTGCGTTGCTTATGAATCTGAGTTTCCTGGACGAAGACTAGACCTTTATTCTGTGCTATGATAATTGAACCTAATTTACGCTCCTGTATAGATGACCTACGAACCCACCTAATCAGCCTGGAGAATGCGGCTACACCTCTTATCAGTAATGTACTAGACATGACATTAACCCGATCATCGAAGTTTCGTTTATCACTTATTAAACCTTTACTTAGTAAAGCTCAGCACTCCAGAGCCCAGTATTCTTCCTACAACAGTACATTATCAAACTTTACACTTTTTAAAACAATTACAGCCATTTAGTAGTTGAAATATATAATGTTAAAAAGTTACTGTTGCCTATATACTTCAATGTGGCCTTCTTCGCTACATCAGACTCATTGCCTTTTTGTGCCTTCAAGTTCACTTCAGAGAAAATTTGCCTCTTGACACCTCGAGGTGCATACAGCGAATGAGCTATTCACATAACTGTCCTTCCTGAAGAATGCTTTCTATGGACGCTTAGGGCATCTACCCATTACGTCCATATTGGCCAAAAATACATTTTCTATTATAGGATTATAAAGTCAACATATAATTCTATTTCAATAAAAGCCCTTTTGTATTAATTTTACAAATGCAGTCTCTTAGAACACCAAAGTATCTATCCTTGAATACATATATTTCAAAATATCTGCAAATAAATTCGTGCCAAAATTAAAACATCTCTTTTAAAAACAATGTACATGGAACACGCCATTACGCATGAGTGAAATTTATCGTAGAGCCGTAGCATTCCCGTAGCGGTCGTAGCGCTACGCCACAGTTACTTTTGTATTAGGAAATACAAACTAACTACAATATACATATAATATATCTATTCTATACTATTATAAAATTGTTAAATAGTTAAATGTCAAATTTTCAAAAATCAAAGATATTTAAAAATAAACTACACAGATCGACTAATTAAGGGCTTCTGAAATCAAATCCCTCGATGTTTGTTTGTTTGTTTATTTGTTTGTTTGTTCGGGCTTCATGCAAAAACCAGCTGGTAGATTTTAGTTAAACTATTACAATCTTAAAAATACTATTCCGACTTAAATACTGCGGCATCTTTCATCAAAATCGTTCCAGTAGAATTAAAGATACAGCTTGATCCCTGTTTTAATAGCCGTCGTTAAGGTACAAGAGGTCAAGTAAAAGTGGTCTATGGTATTTTTATAAATTTATTATTGTTTCGGGATTTCTCATGTAGCGGAAACCCGATATTCACGCGGGGGGAGCCGCGGGAAACAGCTAGTAAAATCTATGATTGTTTCGGTATGTTCTCATTTAGCGGAAAACCGAAATTTACGCGGGCAGAGCTGCGGGCAAAAGCTAGTATAATAATAAATATATGAACAGTTTTGCACTGAAGACATTATTACATCATGTGCGGAAATAATATCTGTAATCGTATCTCTAAAATGTACAAGAAAAATATCCGTTTTCTAGTGACAAAATTTTTTAACTATTTAACTCACTAGTGTGGGGCTGCACGGGGTGTGGGGGCGATCAGCTGGAGTGGTGCAATGACCCGGTTCTCCTCTGGCTGTAGTGCAGCGGCCGTAGCGCAGCGTAGACGCGTAGCACCGGTGAATGGCTACGACGCTACATACACTATGTATGCAGTTGTTGTGGTTTCACTTAGTAATTTAATATTTCGATATAATTATGTTTAAAAATAATATATATTCTCATTAGATGAAGACATAAGATATTATATGTATACAGAAATTCTCTTAAAGACTTATGAACATCTATAAAATAAGAGAAGTCATTAAAACGATATTGGTTTTAGTGTTTTCAGATTACATTTTTCTTATATTTTAGTAAGTAAAGTATAAAATTCAAAATTCAAATTTTTTTTTTTTATTCATGTAAACCCAACAGGTACTTATGAATAGTCAAGAATCTACCGCCCGCT
>WUAW01003292.1:17466-35249 GCA_017165845.1 Thaumetopoea pityocampa | reverse complement strand
AAAAAAAAAGCGCATCTGATATATGATAATTAAATTAAGATTGATTGTGAAGAGATTGTCCTATCGGATAAATAAAAATATTGAGTGATTTCTGTGAATATTTAATTATTTCCCTTTTTTTTATGCAGAGAAAATCCTGATTATAGTTTCGGGGGTGGCATGCGGGGCCAGGCAAGCTCCTACTGACTAAATGTCTGAGGTGGCCTTCATCGACATATTGTGGGGCTTGGGGATTCTACTGAGGACGACTTACATTTCTCGGGGGAAACCTACTTCCCCAACACCTCAGCACCTGAAGGTGCTCACGGTAATATGAGTGGCTCATAATCCTTCCTAAAGATTGTTTTGTATGGAAGCTCGGGGTCCCGTTCATAGCGTCTACGATTCCAGAGGCCCCTTGCTAGATATTCTTGCAGGGGGACCGCCAATTGTGGGGGGTTCGATGACCCATATTATAAAGCCCCTGACTATTGGATAATTATTTCCCTCCTAAGTTCTACAGAATGAACACGAATGCATGGAACTGTGATGTGACGATCACATTTGTGTGAGCGTTCCTTTTACATAATTGAGTGGATTACATACGGTAATATATTCGAGTCGCGTCACCCGCGAGACGTCGTCAGATGCGCGTTAAGTGTAACAAGTTCTATTGCATACATTTGTACAGACCGTGTACTAAATATTTTCGCAATCATTTTGTATGATTGATATCAAAAGAATAGGACCGTGGCGAGAGCGCGCTGTGTTGTCACGCCGCTACAGAGACGGGGAACTAGAAGAACTGGGAGAGCCTTAGGGTAGAAAGAGAGAGCGATATCTTACTCTAATAAATAGACGAAACCCGTGAGAAATTTCGGCTAAACTCGCCCGAACTGCAGACTGCTCGCGCTTTCTCGTACTCTGACATAAGGGCCAAGGTAAACTTTTTAGTGGGTGAAATCCTCACATAACTGTCGTACCGTGCCCTTGGCACGGCGGTAGGAATTAGGTATTTTTTATGCATTAAAAATCGTTTTTTTTTATTTATACAAAAGTCCGAATTTATCTGCTACTATCACTCGTAAAGACACACTGTGCGCCTACGATATGAATGCCCGAATCATTATAGTGATATACTGCGAAGCCTTACAAAATTTATGCAAAAGGACACACGGTCGGCAGTGATAAGTGGTTTCCGGATACTCCACACCCTCGGCATCCGGCAGCTACAGCCGGCCCGGAAGGTCTTATACCTGCGTGACGATATATATTTTCGAAAAAAATACAAAAATATTTTTCAACTCAGTACGGCCGCCGGATTGTACTTGTAGTTGTAATGGGTATCATCATCATCAACACATCTAATGCCCCACGGCTGGGCACAGGTCGCCTCTCAAAATAAAAGGGGTTAGCCTATAGCCGACCACGTTGGCCTAATGAGGGCTGGCAGACTTCAAACGCCGTGGAAAAAAATTCTCAGGTGTAGAGGTTTCTTCACGTTTTCCTTCACTGTTTGAAATAATAATTAATTAATTAATAATAAAATAATAATATTCTGGACACTTCACACACATTGATCTAGTCCCAAACTAGGATTCCCTGTATCTTGGGTATTAGACAACGATATACATACTTATATAGATAAATACTATACATAAATAGGTAAATACGCCCATGACTCTGATACAAACATTTGAATTTATCACACAAAGTTTGTCCCTACCAGGATTCGTACCCAGGACTCATTGGCACAGAAAGCAGGCCCAATGCCTACTATACCAATCAGTCGCCAAAAATTATTATATTATTAATACTCACATGATTTCGAAAAGTCAGAGGTACATGTCTTGCTTTCGGACTCGCAATCTAAGACTTCGCGTGTACGATCATACGACTGGCCTACAACCGCTTCAATGTTTCAATTCAGAAAAAACAATATGCATTTGCATTTAATCTGTGATTGTATATTAGTAATAACACTATTTTGACACAGTTCTATTAGGTTGACCTGTAACTATACATATATTTATGTATGTAACGGAATCTTTCAACGTCATTTTATCCAACTTGATGACGTCCGATTAACTTGAAACACACGTATCAAGGATCGATGACAATACAATAATTAATTTCATCCTGGTATCATGACCAGGATCATCAGGATAAAATAAAATGATTTTATTTTTGTTACAGGTTAAGTATATGTCATGTATAGAACAACGATAAATCTAATTCTTATTAAGGACAGGAAAAAATGTTAAAAAAAATATTTTGTTTTTAGAATTTTCAATCCTTAAAACCCCCTATATGAATGGAAATACTTCAAATTAGGGAACTTTGAAGAAAATTCTAATTCCAAATTATCAATTCAAAAATTTTGTAAAAAAATGAATCGTAAATTTCAAACAAAAAAAAAATTAAATTCAATTAAGAAAAGATGCTTTAGTATCAAACCGAACTAAAAAGAAGAAAATATTTTTTAAATATAAGACTGTCCTATAGCGATATAAAATTATTGATTCATTATAATCGAATATTTTTTTAATAAGTTCAAAATAAGAATTAAATTCTTAACAAAATAATTTTACTGTAAAAAAGCGTGGGTTGTTTTTTACAACATTTTATAATGACTACTTTCATAAATAGCGAACGATGAACTATTTGTAACATTAAATGCCAAGCACCCCACCCCAAGGAGGATGCCCATGTACAGCAGTGGAATTCCAAAGGCTGATCATAATGATGCTGATGACGATGAAACTTTATAAAACCTTCTTACCTACACTACAGAGACTTCTTACCTACACGAAGACACGAGATAATAAAAAAAATTACCTACACTACAAAGCTACGCGAGCAGCGCTCGAGATTTATTAAAATGTCTTAAACCCAACAATGAGATCACTGCAACTGACAGTAATAAATATTAATCAGAAATACGAGTCAAGTTCCGAACGCTCCCGATAGTACTTGAACGAATTGAAATTCCTAAGGGAGTGAGTGACTCGTAAGTTGCAGCTGGGAGCACATCCGAAGCAGCTGATGAGCATATAACAATTAAATCAGTAAATGACAAACGCGCGTTTAAAAAGTCGTTCAGGTTTAATGCAAGTGTTATATTGTTCGAAGAACTAACTTTACTGCTCAAATTAGAAACATTTTAGAATTGTGTTTACTTTCTAACTAGTATTTAGCTAAACATTACTTAAATAAAATGGCCAATCCAGTTTAAGCTGGAGTTAATCATAGTGTTAAATATACACTTTTTGTGTGGTAATTTGAAAATAAATAATATAATACAAAATATCTTACGAAACATGTTTAAATTCATATAGTACAATATAATTAAAATTCAATAATTTCATTATGTATGAAATTTAAATAAATAAATAATTTTAATTGCAATTCCAATACGTTTTAAATATAACTAAGCCGAATAAAGTCTATAAATTAATGCACCGGAAAAGACCGTAATGTATATTTTATTTTAAGCGAAATTTTAGACCAGAGACCTCCAAACTTTTTTGTCTCGTCGACTATTAACATGTTTTTCTTGACAGCTCTTTTTGACAGCTGGTATAGTACTACTCACTTTGAAAGATTTAGATTTTTAACTGTATTGAAATTATCGTCGATTCTGGCGGTCAATATAGATCACTTTGAGTATCAATGTTTTAGACAAATTTTATATCATGAATATGGAAGCGAATAGAAGTTTTATTTGAACCCAAGTAAACATTATTTGCAGCTTTTCAAGAAAATCAATACTAAAAATAAATTGTAACAGTACCTTTGATCAGCCAGGTGTTTTTTAAATATTCTTAATATAATATAAAAAAAGTTAAGGTGCACTTTCTCTCAAAGTGACATATGTATGTATGTATTTTGGTGTTTCGGTATTTGTATATACATATGTATGTGTGTGTATGTTTCTGTATATAGTACACTAGATCCTATCCTCTTTCTACTCTAAGGTTTGCTGGAAGAAAACTCATTTTTGAGTTAAGTTCGCCTTTGTAAATAATTTCTCTTATGTAAAAAATGTTTTTTATCTGTTTGTGTACAATAAAGAGTAAATAAATAAATAAATTCATTTACTCTTAACAATAAGATGACTGCTAGTCGTACTTTGCAATAATTACTAGTGCAATTGCCTATATAAAATGGTAAACAACAGACATCCTGCTTATAAAAATCAGATACAATAACTGCGGAAAATAATTGTATTAAACTAGCCACAACGAGCAATTTTGTTTATTATAAACGATATAGTGTGATTTTTTTGGTCTGGTCTTGACTTGGAGTCATTATCATTACCGTCATTAAGCTACTGCCCCACTGTAGGGCACGGGTCTCCTCTCATAATGGTATGTTAAATGGTAATTAACCATATACGTTTATATCATCTTTATACCATCTTAGATTAATATAAAATTAATATACACCATCTTTTCTCAATTAAAAAAAAACATTTATTCGTGATTTTCTATGTATTTTTGCAATTCGAACTCATGTTAATAAATTGTATAGCAGTGAGTGTAAATGCGCCGTGTGAGGGTAGATGAACAATCTGCTATTAGTTTGAGACGTCGACAACTCCGGCAACGACAGCTAATAATTTCAGTCCGCTCGCGACCACGGTTGATGGAACCCGTTCGAAAAGTAAAAGTAATTAAATTTTATAATTTAACGTGATAAGTTCCGCTGTACAATCTTTAATCATTAAATGTTGGTAATTAGGCCGTGAAAGAGTAACAAATTGACCGTAAGATAGACCGGCAACCATATTTTCACATTTATGAAAACATCACTCATAAAATAGGTATTTGGGTCAGCCGTCGGATAATGTGTGAAATATATTAAAATATAATTTATGCCGATGAATGAAGAAACACATACCCTATCTAATAATTTACAAAATGTAGGTAGTTTCAATAGCGATTACAAAGAAACAACAGCTAAACATGTTGAACGTTTATGTTTGTAGATAATGTACTTTAAAGATTAAATATATTTAGTGTTGCCTGCATATATTAAAAAGTACACAGTATTCCAATTTCGAGAAAGAGGTCAGTTGCTGAAACCGAATCGCCCGAGCGGCATTCGGAAAATTGGGTGGCATGTTCTTGTCAAAAATACCGCAATGTCTTAAGAATAGAATATTCAATCAATGCGTGTTGCCAGTGAGTCAGGTCAGGGAGTACTTAGTCTTTTAGCCTGTCCGGCAAATAGACTTAAGTAAGCGATCCGACGGAAAGAGCATTGCTTGGTATTTTTTGAGAAACTTTTTATTAATATATTATAGTACTAGTTTTTGCCCGCAGTTTCGCCTGCGTAAATGTCGGTTTTCCGCTACACCACCGCCTAGAACCATTTTTACTTGAGCTCTCGTACCTTAACGGCGGCTACTAAAACACGGATCAAACTGTATTGACCGATTTTGATGAAACATGCCGCAGTATTTAAGTCGGAATATTACCTTGAAGACTGTAACAGTTTGACCAAAATCTACTAGCTGGTTTTTGCGTGAAGTTCGAACAAACAAACAAATATCGACGGATTTTGTTTCAGAAGGCCTTAATAGTTTTTTTTAATTTTTTTGATTTACTAAATTTGACATTTATCAATTTTATAATAGTATAGATAAATTTCACACTTGCAAATGTGACAAATATATCTTATTGGAGGTCCTAAGCAGATAGTCGCACGTCTGCAACCCGCGACTGTCTCCTAACCTTTAGCGAGTTGAATTATGCAAAGTCGGTAGGCGAATAAGTGCCGCTACGGGTTGACGGCTCCGGGATGAAGCCTGTCACGCATACAACGCCCCCTGAGGGAATAACCTCGGTGAATTAAACCCGTTTGTTCTTGCTTTTTTTATCTCTTTACCAACCCTTTTAGGTATATTTGCTATAAACGACAGCGCTTTTGATCCTAACGACCTCATTTATTTTAAAGGCCTTCATCCATGATTAATATTGGTATCGCAATAGAATAGAAATCATTTGAAGAATAAGGGATTTTGTTGGCTTTGTAATTTTACTATTACTGATTTAAGGCGTAGTTAAATAATGTTGATGCGTAATTTATATATAATATATCATTCTACCTGCTCTGCTCGACAAATTGGAGAATTGTGATCATAAAACTCGAAAGAAAAACGATACATTTCTGACCTGATTAGCACCGGTAGTAATATACTGTATTTTATTAGAAAAGTCACGTCAAGGAATTCCTAGTATAGTCATTCGGTCATAACTTCGGTCATAATTCTGTCGTAAAAATTAAATTAGTTTCACTTATATAATTTAATTAGTTTGTAATGATGTAATAATATTCATTCAACAAAATGAAAAGCACAGACACAAAAAAAAGAGGCCAGAAGATTTACTCCATGACGAAATTTAATTAATTAGCGACTCTGACTACGCCGCAATAAAGCGCATTTCAGTTCGCATAACGCTGTGTGCCTAACATTTTTATTAATCTACTCGTACAAGGCACCTCGACCTATGCGTGCAGGCTAATATAAATCATATTTCTACGTGTTAGAGTTTTTTTTTGTTTGACTGTTTCACAATCGCTCGTTTCTTTCGCGCTCGTTTTTTCGTTCTTTTTAAACTATAGTTTCTTTTAGTGGTTTTTATTATCATTCTTAATACGTGTGCAAAATTCCAAATTATTCCGATGTCTAGAGGTGGGCGAAAATTGAATTTTTCCATTATATTTATCGGCACGTACTATCAACAAACTTGACGAATGAATACAACGGAGACTAGATTGGACTGTGCCATAATCGTAACATATGGCAGGTTCGGGTCTCAGTCTAGTTTATTTCTATATATAATACATAATGTTAGACTAGAGCTTAGAGTCTAAAGACTAGATCTGCAAAAGGACTAGTGTCGCCAAGGTGGCTCAAAGGATTGCAAAATTAAAGTGCTAAGCTCGCAGAACCGAGGGACCTTGGAGTACTAAAGTGCCGGAATGGAGATCCTGAACCGGAGGTTTAGGATCTTTAAGCGTAGTGCGGCTCGACCCTGATTAAGTGGACTGATGATCTGAAGGGGGTCGCAGGCAATCGGTGGATACAGGCGGCTCAGAGCCGCTCTGTGTGGTGATCATCAGAGGAGGCCCATGTCTAGTACTGGACGTCTGTGGGCCGATATGATGATGATAACATAAATATTAGTACATAAAACAATAGCACATAATCATGTTTATTGTGGTCGATAAGCGTGGTCATGTTTACACAACAGTTTAGTCATGGCGCTAAATGGTTACGTTAGAACCGGCTCGGTGGCGATAGCTTTATATGGCGGTCAGTTAGTCACGGACTATAGGCTTGAATAATTTGTTACTGTCTACATATTAAGTTATATTTAATACCAGTTTATGCCCGCGGCTCCGCCCGCGTGAATGTCGGTTTTCCGTTACATGGGCAATCCCGCCACAATCATACATCATACATTTATATAAAAAATCAAAGACACTATTACTTGATCTCTCGAACCTTAACGGTGGCTACTAAAACAGGGATAAAGCTGTATCTTCAATTCTGTTGGATCGATTTTGATAAATTAAATTCGCATATTTAAGTCGGAATAGTACCTTTAAGACTGTAATAGTATAATGAAAATCTACCTGCTGGTTTTTGCGTGAAGCATGAACAAACAAACAAACATCGACGGATTTGGTTTCAGAAGCCTTTAATTAGTCGATCTGTGTAGTATGTTATTAAATATCTTTGATTTTTGAAAATTTGACATTGAACAATTTTATAATAGTATAGATAGATATAGATAACTGACCAAGCTAGGGTGCCGTCATAAGAAAAAAGACGCACAGATAAATCAGCTTGGATACGTTTTGCGTTTGTGTAATATTTGTATACACAGTGTTTAAAACCGGAATAAACCAGTGTGCGCTAGCTACCGCGTACTTCGCACTCTCGCATCAATCTCTTATAAGTAGTGTTAGAAGTTAGTCATACATATTAAATGTATTTATTAAATAACATTTAATATGTATAATATTAAATACCTACCTATAAAAATAAAAAAATACTTGTTTATTTATTTATATGCTAACCGTACACTACTACAAATTCAAAAGCGTCTCCAAGCTGATTTGGTTGTAACGAACTTTTTTTTCAGAAAATCGAGTTACAAGGATACATAGAATCAGCACAAAAGGCCCATCTAACCTAATACGTGTCGATAATTAAAAGCAATTTAATTTCTGGGCAACTTTTTTTTGTAGACCGGGCGGAAATGCACGCCATGCTTGCAGTATACCTCAGAGAGGTTATGCGCAGTTCGCATCCACAAGAACCCTCCGAGTGATCTTCTCTAGCCTATTTCGTTGAAGTCGTGTGATCAGATACGTATTCTGCACTTCTAGACAACCTACTGTAATTAGGAAACAACCAACAGCAGCTCCAGACATTGACATACATTGCATCTCATGCAATATACATTATATGATAAACGATGCGGTCATGCGGGGCGACATAATTAACATCACGATCACATCTCAGAAGGGATGGACAGAGGACGTTCGGTATGATTTAAGAATCTAATGTGTCCATATTTCTCCAAGCGAGATAGAAATGTTCTTACACTTTTCTTAAAGGCCGATAACGCGCCTGCGATCTATTTGGTGTTGCGGGTGTCTATGGGCAGCGGTGATCACTTACCTGCACGACCGTTTGCCCGCTCTTATATAAGAAAAATTACACCACTTCACCTCAAATAGTATATCTTTTTATCTTGTCCTTATTGCTTCTGGTTTATGTAAACAATGGTCGGTCTATTACTCAATCTATTTCACATTTCCCTCTATATTTAATATCTTCAACGATGAGTCCATTAATTTTATATCTTGGTTTAATAAAAACCATATAAAGTTTTCTTCTATCGGTCTACTCTCTCGGCCAATATGGCTACATAACCTCAATTAATGTAATAATATTCTGGACACTTTCACACGCACTGATATAGTTCTAAGCTAGGATTTCCTGTATTTTAGTTACTAGACAATGATCTACATACGTATATAGATAAATACATCCATGACTCTCATACAAGCATTTATTTTCAATATATAAAGTTTGTCCTGCTGGAATTCGAACCTGGGACTCATTGGCACAGAAAGCAGGATCGCTGGCACTCTGTCAATCGATCTTTCTGGGGCTCGTAATGTTAAGACCAATATATTTAGCACTGTTATTATTATTTGACAATTAAAATAGAGTAGAACAGAACATAACAGAACAGAACGGAATGGAATGTAATATAGTATATTCACGGTAGCCTAGTGAATAAGGCCGCGTCCTAAATTCGAGAATCAAAAGGTTTGGAGTTCGATCCCCGGCTGGTATACTAACTTTACCATGATTGCTCTGTGTTTCGGAAAGCCCGTAAAACAGTGAGTCCTGGATGGTGCGTCAAGAACATGGATCATTAGTAGGAATTCATGGGGAAATGGGTAATTTTAACCCGCTCTACAACTGCATACCCTGCAAAAATTAGCATTCTAATGACAGCTAGAGAGAGAGAGAGAGAGAGAGAGAGAGAGAGAAAGAATTGACTTTACTATACAAAACTATAAGAAATTTTACAAATCTTATAGGGCGACCTTATCACAATATGCGATCTCTTCCAGACAACCGTTGGATGGACAGTATTCACAGTGAGAAATCGTGGTGGAATTGTAATATACGTATTCATTTAAAATGGTAAAAAATTTCTTGCTGCCGCACTAGCGGTTGAAAGTCAACCGCTCATCATTTATTCCGCGGGGTGCACATATGAAATAGTACGAGTAGGTATATGCGTGTATTGAATTCTAGCTGTAGGGTTCTGAATTTTTCCTCTCAATTTTATGTCCCAAAATCCAATCGGGACATAAAAGTGAGATGATTAAATTTAAGACATGCGAAAACCATAAAAGTTAAGTTTAACTACGGAACCCTAAAATGCCTACATAGATAAACATAAGATTACTCTGATATTCTTAGAAAAAGTGACAGTAAAAAGTTTCATACAACCATAAAGATATTTTTACGTGGGTTCCGTCTAAAACCGTGTTGTCTATCGGTTATCTCGCCAATGGTGCCGATTCTGTTGTAAAAGCACTTAAATAAATTTGGTCCCTCCCTATCTTTTACTAATGTCAAACGCCAAAACGAGATTGCAAACATTTATAGCGAGTACCGATCTACGTTTCTGTCAAACGGTTCAAAAAAATGTTGAGTTTTCGCGTATCTTTAGTCCGTGTGCTCCGAAATCGCGTCTAAATCTTTTAATTTTGACGTTTTTAAACGAAACTGTCAGCACCAAAATTGTAACTATCTCGTTTTGGCGTTTGCCATTAGAAAAAGATAAGGAGGGACCAAATTTGATTAAGTTCTGTTACTACAGAATCAGCACCAATGCCATAAAGGATTAGTGTAATCTTTAACTTTTACTTTACGACAACTTTAAGTTAGTGTTACATATGTTTAAGACCACTTGTAAAAATCTTTATCATCTACAAAATATTTTAAAAGCACATATGATATAGAACAAATCTGAACATATGCGTGTTCTATTGTTATTAAAGAACTTCTAAGTTAGTCCTTTTGTATATTTTAAGTTAGGATCCTATAAACATGTATTGTTTCAGAACGTCAACGAGTGCGCGCAAGGACCAGGTGGTACAATTATCGTTAATTTTTATGACCTGCTCATTACTAAATATTTTGATTTGTTTCACTTTATTTCAAATTCACGATTATTTTAACTTTCTTAAATTATTTATTACTACCTTAATTTTTATGGAGTTAATTTTTATCTATCTTAGTTTGATCTAGTGGTTTTTACAATAAAGACATAAAACGATAGTCTACGAAATTAGGAGTGAAATTCGTTCTGTTGTCTTACATAATGAAGTCAAATATGAACGTGCGATTGCATCTCAACTAAATTGGAAAAAAAACTTGTGTTTATAACATGAGAACTCGATATAAGACTGGCAGTAATTAAAACCGTTTGTTCGTTCGTTCACCGGGTAGGCTGAGAGCCACCACTCCTATCGAGGTTAAATACATAGTCGTTAACAGCAAGCGGAATAGACGCCTAACAGCACCAGAAATTTGCGCAGAAGTGAACAAATGCCGATCTAAATCTGTATCATTGACTACAGTAAAAAGATGATGAAGATGCTAAGTTATTTGGTCACGTTGCTGCTCAAAAACCCCCGATAAAGCTACAAAACAAAAAGAAACGGATGCAGTGAACCCTCACTTATCAAAATTCTGAATGGCTGAAGAAGACTTTAAAAATTCTTTGGATTGATGAATCCAAGTTTGAAATATTAGTTCAAAAAGAAGAATTTTTGTTCGACGTGAGGCTGAGGAAAAATTGATGGTTCAATTATGATGAAGGGATGCTTCTCGGGCCATGTAATTGGAGATTTGGTAGGAATCGAAGGAATCTTAAAAAAGGAGCAGTATGAACTAATTCTACAGCAAAATGTCGTTCCTTCCTTCCAGATTAAGATTATTTGGAAATGGATTTATTTTCCAACAGGATAATGATCCAAAACATAGTTCAAATTTATTCGGGGTCTGTTTAAAACGAGGCTGGATCTCAACCCAATTGAACTTTTACGGGAAAAGATTGACAGAAATGTGCGCAGTTGTTGACTTTCTTCGCAAGAAGACATGTGAAAGGCTTTACAAAAAAGTAGGAACATTTTTTCCAAAGACACCATCGATAAATTGATTGTTCGTATACCGCGACTAATGAAAAATGCAAGCGAGGTTTTTTTATGGAAAACCTGTTCGAAATATTAATGTAATTTTTAATACAGATGATACAGATTATTTTCTTGATTTGTGTATTAGTGAATAAGTATTTTGTTTAATAATTAAACCTTTTGCTTTAAGTTTTGAGTTTTATTTTATTTTCCTACTTTGATTAAAATGATCTCAAACTTAGCCTCGTGGTACCCTGACCATATACTTGAAAACTACATATTTAAAGCGTAATAAATACAGTACCGCAGGCATTGAAAGTAGGCATCCTAAATGGCATCATTGTATGCCGCCGTAGTTTCTTATCTACTTAAGGGCAACCGTGTCAAATGTCAGCGAGGTGTGAGCTCAGTGTCCATATTAATACAACCGTAATGCAGTATTTACTTACTTGGACAGCCGTACATTGTATGTGTGAGATAACGTGGATTATCTACATACATACAAACATACACGATTGTATAGTGCCGGCATTATAATAGGGTCATTGGCATTACATAATAATAACCTTCCTGTGGGTGCTGTGAGAACCAGCTGAGGAATTCACCAAGATAATAGGCAGAAGCGTTATCCTGCTATGGTACCGGCATAATAATGTCGTCACTCCGTACTTTCCGTGGGTACTGTAAGAAAAAATCTGCTGGGATCTCCAAGAGGCCTGCCAAGCGTGTAAATTATGGCAAAACCCTCCTTTTTAAGGAGGAGACCCCATGTCCAATAGTGATCTTACACGGGCTGATGATGATAATGTTATCTACTGCCTGCCTAGCGCAAGCTGTTTGGAGATAACAGCAAACCCCTTTATAAACAAGGCCATTAGCAGTAGAGTTCCGTTGTATCCCTTGGGGTAGACAGTGACTATAGCAATTATTACACTCAAAACCGCATTTTTGAGGTTTTACTAAGTCATGCGATCATTTACGTTACGAGCATTGGTGGTGTAGTGGTTTTAGACATGGCTTACGATCGAAGGGTCGTGGCTTCGAATCCCGGTCCCGTAACACTGAATTATTATTTGTTATTCATGTACAGTTTACATTGTAGACACCAATGTACTTAACGGAGAAGAAAAACTTCGTGAGGAAACCTGCATGTCGGCATGGGTGTGTGAAGTCTACCAACCCGCACTAGGCCAGCGCGGTAGACTACGGCCTGAACCCCCTCCTGATTAGGGAAGGTCCGTGCCCCTGTAGTGCGGACGATATGGACTGGGGATGATGATGATCATTTACGTTTCGGATTGGATTATCTTGAGCTCTTGCTCTGGAATTAACCAGTAATTCTTCACACCATTGTCCCTGTGGCAGTACGGTTGATTAGCTGGGCCATCATGGACTCTCGTGCAACAGAAGTGCTGGTCGGATTGCTGGTCATATTACCTTAATGCCATTATTCGTCGAGTTTTGGCCAATGTCAATATGGAGGATATTCTGGATCCCGCTGACCTGCTTCGTCATGATGGCAAGAGATCAGACAGTACGACTCTTATTCTTTAAAGACGGAGCGACTTTAGTATCGATACTTTTGTGCCGTCTCATATTTCAGAAGCATGTTTGAAGGGTGGAAGAGCTGCTAGTGCTGAATACCTCAAGTGTCGCTCAAGCCTCGAGCTTCGTAAAGGATACATATTTGAGGCCTGTTGGGATAGAAATTTTAGGCCCGTACGTATGGGAAAGCAACTGGACATTTCGAGAAAATTCGAAACGTCTGGTAGAGTTACCTGTTGACATTGTTGTCTTTAGTCTACAAATTAGTATTGCCATCCGATGTGGCAATTTTGCTTGCGTTTTAGAAACGTTGTTGTCTGAAAGTGATGTGGATTAAATTTCAATAATTCGGGTAATTACTTAACTTTTTTTATTTCCTTTACGTAGACATATATGTTTTACCTTTGATATGTGGGAAGCAGAGGTTAGTATAATAAACGATCCCTCCATAAATAAAGTCATTGTCTTGAAGAACTATGTAGATATATTTTTATAATAAAGGTTTGTTCTTTGTAATGTGTTTATAGAAGCTTTTATCGTTCGATTAGATCGAGTTACTCAACCTTGAAACTCGACTAGACAACAGACGAGGGATGTCTCCACAAAAGGACGCTGCAGACAATCAGACAAAAAGCCTGCCATTCCTAATAGACAATTAATTACTTTACGACAGATCAATGTGGGACCTGCGTTCTTAATTGCATTTTGATTACGTACTAAAAACACATTTTAACCGATTGGTATATAACTTACGTGTTGTTAAGTTTTTTGGGCCACGAATGCGCGACCTAGTTACCGAACTTAGATATCCCCAGTTAGATGTCGTGACACAGGTTAAACATAGTCTAATGGGTTCACCGCTAACAATGTTGAAGTTTGTGAGAAATGAATAAATTGGTCGCATTACGAATACTGCCAAAAAAGAATAGAAAGACTTCTGTGCCTTCCGGAATACGGAGATCAGATCTAAATTAAATATTAAAATGTTATCCCATCGAACACCCGATACAATAAGAGTGGTTTAATCCAAAGATCGGCTCGAACGCCGATCACTTACTACGTTATGACCTGACGGAAGTACTTAAGGTATATTCGTGCTTATATCTCTCCTGGGGGTGTACAATGGTAAAAATATTCTCATCTGATGTAATGCTGCAAAACAGAGTTACCTGATGCATGTTGTGTCAATCATTATGACTCATATATGTACCAACTGTCAACTGAGACTAAATCAACCTAAATGGTAAAACTGCTTACATTTTCAAATCTAAATGAATCAGTGATATTTAATTGACCTCATTGTTTTAGCTGACTACCAATACTGCCTGAATAGTTGCAGCAAAAACAAATGCTTCTTCTTAAGTTTTGTAAATAATTATATAGCGGGATGAATGATCAACGATGATATTGATGAAAAACTCGATGTCACCGGATATAGTGTGGCAGGAGTGGCAGTATCGGAAAAGGGAAAATCTTCCAACCAGACGTGTGTTAAGTCTGGCGAGGCCTGCCACCGCCCCGACGGTTGATGTCAGGACGTTGCATATACACTAAATCGACATCGAACTTTACCAACGTGATTCAGACTTCTATGTTAATGTCGTCACTCAAGATCTGCGCCATCTGTTGGCGATGCATGGTACTACGTAGCGAAGTGGGTCGACATAATTATATCATCATTATAATAACCAACCAAGCTACGGTTATATTCGTCGATCTATATTCGTATATATATCTCTACTACAAGAGCTCAGCCTCACAGCTTTATGTGCTAACATCAGCCTCTGACTAAGAAAACAATTAACACACTCACTGCCCGGCGGTAATGAGGTGCCTATGATGAATATAACCGGACGAATTTGACGAATTTACCAGGGTTTGGGTGAAAGCTCATAAAAATATAACTAAAAAAGATATTTACATAATTCAAAAGCAAAGTATTAATTAATATACTCTTGTAATGAAATTAGACCATTCATAACGTACTATAAATTTATTTGAGTAAATTTAAATCTTGGACGATAAAATATTTTTTTGGTAATTTAGTCGCTCGGATACGAGTGGGTGATACTTTTACGATGGCATCGACCTACTCGGATCCGAGTGACAGGCACTGAATGTATTAATACATTTTCAACTAGAAAAAAATTGTTGGAAGATTCCTTTTTAAATTAAACTTCATCATCAACCCATCTATTATGTTCCACAACAGGACACGGGTTCTAAAAGATGTTCCAGAAAAAGAGGAGTAAGTCTGTAGTCCTTTACGGTAGCCTTAAACGGGTTGGCAGACTTCACACTTTGCTGAGAAAATCTGCCGGCTTCCTTGTGATGATTTCCTTCACCGTTTGAAGCGAGTGCTAATTATTAATACGCACACGATTTCAAAAAGTTAAAGAGGTGCATGTCTTGGATTCGAATTCAAGATCTGAGACTTATCAGTATACGGTCATACCACTATGCTCTCATAAACTTAATAGATTTTATACTGACAAATATACAGCATAGTATATTATTAACAATGATTGCTATTATAATTCTACTGTAATTTATCGATATATCGTTACAAATTGACGACAAATCCGTTCAACGGTAGTAACGTTTCTTTGGTTGGTCCAATTGGTCCGGGTTTGAATCCTGGTAGGGGCGCATTTTAATTAGCACCAATGTTTGTAATCGTGTCATGGATGTTTATCTATATACATATTAGCATTTATTGATATAAGTACGTCGTTGTCTAATACCCAAGACACGTGGAATCCTAATTTGGGTCTAGGTGTGTGAGAAAAAATGTACATACATACATACACTCACGCCGGTAGCCCATAAGGGTAGGCCAGGATCACAGTTTGCCACATATTACGATCCTGACACAACTCTCTCGCCTCATACATATCCATAAGAATGTGTGCACAATAAATTACTTATGTACGAAATTAAATAGTTTCATTGAACCATTGGAGAGGCGGGTTGTTTGCGCTGCCNCCTAATTTGGGTCTAGGTGTGTGAGAAAAAATGTACATACATACATACACTCACGCCGGTAGCCCATAAGGATAGGCCAGGATCACAGTTTGCCACATATTACGATCCTGACACAACTCTCTCGCCTCATACATATCCATAAGAATGTGTGCACAATAAATTACTTATGTACGAAATTAAATAGTTTCATTGAACCATTGGAGAGGCGGGTTGTTTGCGCTGCACGCAACTCAGCTGTGACAGAGGGCTGGTCACGTTTGTCAAAGGTCGCCCTGATTTATGTACCGCAATGAATCTCGACCAATCCCAACTAACATTTACATTGAAAACGCATTACCTCCCACTGACATGTTACAGGTAATTCACGATGTCGATATATTTATTTATTTATCTAAATTTGAAGAAAACCAATCGGTAAAAACCATCAAAACACAATAATCTTTTTTGTTTGTCGCGGAGAAAATCCTACATGGGGCTTGTAAAAATCGCGATTGCGGGGCGTGTTAGACTCCTGTTGACTAAAAACTCTGTATTGGACTTCGCCGACACTTCAGAAGCGCTTCGGGAGTTCACTGCGGACATCCCACCGAGGCCACCCAGAGTCTCGGTCTTCCCAGCACTTCTTGAGGGGAAACTTTATGGCTGTCCCCTGCGCCTCAGCACCTTGAAGTGCATGCGGCGGCATGAGTCACGCTTGCTACCGCACTACGCTGAGATCACATACACGACGGACGCTTACGTTCACGATCTCGAAGTAACACTGCTAGGTAAGTCGGTTAAATATCTAGAAAAAATTATACCAAATATAGTTAACCACAGGTAGAGGCAGATTTCGAATTGAGGACCTTGTAGCGAAAGGGTTGCCGATCCAAATTTTAGCCGTTATTCTTTGTAACTTTAAAGAAATCGTAGTTATTCTAAAACTTATTTGTATTTACCTTCATATCTTTAGTAAAATATGTAAATATGCATATAATATATTATAACATGTAACTGTAAGACATAAGTGTTTTATTTGAATACCCGAATGTTTCGAAATTTGGATCTGCCCCCCTTCTTCTGCAAGATCCTCAATTGACAACAAGCGTAATACAACACCATGAGTAGACCCGAGTCGAAATAATTAATCATCTATATAAATAATAAAACGATAGAAATTCACCGTTATATCGCGCATCGCCGCATCACGCAAAAACTACTGGATCGAATGCGATATATTTTTTTTGTTGTATTTCATAGACCCGTGGCTGTTATCTAAAAAAAATATCACGATACCTCATTTAATACAAAGCTCTTAAAGTACTAGCTTTTGGTCGCGGCTTCGCCCAAGTGAATTTCGGTTTTTCCTCTACATAGGGAATACCGAAACAATCATAGATTTATATAAAAACCAAGGAACCACTTTTACTTGAGCTCTCGTAACTTAACAGCGGCTACTAAAACAGGGATCAAGCTGTCTCTTCAATTATACTGGACCGATTTTGATTTTGATTTTTTGGGTCTCGCTGGATGCAGGTGGCCACGGACCC